>CM070102.1:23019123-23089123 GCA_036178185.1 Liparis tanakae
TATGTATGTGTATGTGTATGTGTATGTGTATGTGTATGTGTATGTGTGTGTGTGTGTGTGTGTGTGTGTGTGTGTGTGTTGAGGTGTCCTGGGACAGCAGGCAGTGAGACCCACTCGTCTTCAGGCCGCTGTGCGCGTGCTGAGAGGATTTAAAGGCCAGGTGATTTAATTAACCTATTATCAACCAACCCGCCGTGGACTCACCCACGCAGTCGCAGCTGAATTACTGGACTGAACGTGAATTATTGCGGCGTTAGTCCCGACCAGGACGGACTAAACCTGGAGGATATTGTTGTTTTTAACACCTTTTAAAACGGGTAACTTTATATTACACTCGTGGAGCCAGCTACCTGCTCCTCCCGTGACGTCACCGACCGTTAACGTCACATCCGCGGACTGTTGCTGTAAATGTCGATATATAATCTGAAATCTATTCACAATGACGTCGTTGCCGTTAGATAAACCGACGACTAGCTTCACGTTATGTTTACTCGTTTACATTAGCCTGGTTATTTTGTTTGTCGAGTGTTTTTCTTTCCCCCTCCTCCTCCTCCTCCTCCTCCGCCACCTTCAAACAGGTAAACCGAAATGGTTCCAAGTATCTCGCGACACATTCCCATCACGTTAACTCACTAACGACGTGAACTCACCCATATCACGAGGCTCTCGGACAGCACCGTTTTGTTGGCGTCCATTTGTCCCGTCCTTGGCTTCTTTCTCCTCCACCTGTCAGCAATCGCTCTTCCGCTCCTTTCCTCTGCATTTGACCTCACCTGCTGCCGGTAGGGAGCTCTCTAACGGCAAACGCGTACACCCGAGAGCCGCGACGGCTGCTACGCCATTAAAACGACGTAAAAGCGTACGCGAATGGCGCAGCGTCTTTCGTCCTTCGTTGAGACGAAGGGGGGAGGTTGTATCCAATCAGCGTTGAGATTTGGGAAGAGTGACGGCTGCGAAACCGCACCGGAGCCAATCAGTGAGCGTGATCTGTAATTCACACACGCCCCTTTATCCCTGCCAAAATCAAAACATTGCTGATCTGTGTATTTGTCGCATGGCTTCCCCTCGTTATTGGTGGTTATGTAGCATAAATTAAATGTGTATTATTTTTATATATATATAGTATATCTATATTTCTCTCTCTATATGTATATATATATATATATATATATTAATATTTATACATAAATATCTATCTATGTCTCTCTCTCTCTCTCTCTCTCTCTCTCTCTCTATATATATATATACTATATATATATATATATATATATATATCTCAACATTATTTAATGTGTTGTTAAAAAACTATATCAATAAATGTGAGAAAAGGTTACCAATTAATGCAAAAAGATGAAAAGTAAGAGCTAATAGGTACAGCTAATATCAAATACAACATTTCAAGAAAATGTATTAATTATCTTAATAATTTTTCTCATTCCTTGGCTTTATCTTCTCTGCCATCAACACACGTGAATATATTTAAATATATATTATACAAATTAATTAAATTGATAGCATATGCTTATTCAACATCAAACCTCATTCCCAGTTTGTTTGACGTTAAACAAGCTGACAGACTGTAAAAGGCTATGAAGCTCACCTCGTAGCCATCACAGACAATAATCCTGCACAGCCAGTTACTCGGGTATTGCTTTGATGTGCATATTGACTACAAATAGAATGTTAATCCCCTTAAAATGCTGTTTTTAATAGCTCTATTAAAGAAGAAGAGAGCATTTCCCGTTCATAAACCTGCTCTCAGACACGCAGTCAGTCAAAAAAGACTTGGCAGCAGGTAAACCATTTTCAGAAGGTGACACATAAATCTGCTCAGGGTATCATTGATAAATCTCATGTGTGTGAGCGTGTGTGTGTGTGTGTGTGTGCGTGTGTGTGTAATTGAAATTCGAAGGCTACTGACCGCTTTAAATCACTCGAGATAACAAATCTCACATGGGTCACCGGCTCCCTGGGGCCATATGATGGAAAATACCAAACAAAGTGTGTGTGTGTGTGTGTGACCTGAGACTGGACTCTATACCCATGCAACCTGCAGGAGCGTCCTCTGCCCTGTGTTTTACCGTCATGTTTTATCTCCTCTCTGACCGATGTCTGCTATTTTTAGACGACCTGAACCCGGATGTGTCTGCAGAGCGACGTGAAGGTCAGTGCATCCCCACTGAGGGCCGTGAGAGAGGAGCTGCAGTCACACTGGTCATAGTAAAACTACCCAGAGTAAACTCTGAGTAAATGATTGTTGAGGTCGGATCTGACCTATAAACACAGCGTGGCTTTCATCTGGGCGGAAGGTTTGTTTGACCCCCCCTAAAAAAAAAACACGTTGCCTCTGACCAGAAGGAAGGAGGTGAACTCTAAATACCTTTTAACCCTCAGAGTCGACAGAAGCACGCCCACCGCTTTTATTGATCCGACCGGCGGGAAGAGCCGGAGGCCCGAGAGCGGCCGGGCCCAGAGGCCTGGTGGATCATTGACAGGCCGCTCGGCTTGCTCCTGGTGGAGGGATGCCGGGAGGCGGCTCCTCACTTCCCTCCAGGAGACGGCGTGACCAGCTGCTGCTCCTGGCTCCCACCACGCCGCTCAGTCCGGGTGAGTCCTTGTGATTTGTTTCCATGGTAACACAGGTGAGAGTTTGTGGTGCGAGGTGAGATGATTTTTTGGCTTGAGGAACAAAGTCAGCGAGAAAGACGTGTGAAGAGTTGAACCATGAGCGAAGCACAGGGAAAACACATTTTAATCAGATGGAAATATTAATTATTTACATCTTTTATTTACACAATTGCGTTGCGGTAGACGGACAGGCCTTCAAACGCAGAGCATCAGCCTCTCTTCTCACAACCAGGCGCACAGTGTGTGTGTGTGTGTGTGTGCCTCATTGTCTCCGTGTCGGGGTCACCGCCTCCACCCTGAAGCTCCGGCGGGTCGACGCCACCTCGGGTCTCCGGAGTACACAGCTGAGCAGACAGCATCAATGAGCCGCCACAAGGTGAGAGGTTAATACACCCACACACACACACACACACACACACACACACACACACACACACACACACACACACACACACACACACACACACACACACACACACACTCACATATGTAGTTGTATATATATAAGTATATATATATATATATATATATATATATATATATTTATACATATATTTGTACAAATATAAATATATATTATTATATTATATATAAATAAATAGACTGAGGAGCTTGAATATATATATATATATATACACACATATATGTGTACAAATATAAATATATATAATTATATTATATATAAATAAATAGACAGAGGAGCTTGAATATATATATATATATATATATATATATATATATATATATATATATATATATATATATATATATATATATTCAAGCTCCTCTCTCTTTATTTTATTTTGTTATAAATTGTTTCCTTCTTCCTGTCGTTCCTTATATATATATATATATATATGCGTCTCTCTTCCTCATCACCTCTCCAGGGATCTCCAGGTCCAGCCTCGGGTCCGTCCGGGAACCGAGACCGGCTTTGTCCAGTCTGCCTGCAGACGGCCAGCTTCCCGGTCCGGACCAACTGCGGACATTTGTTCTGTGGTACGAGACTCGTGTGTGTGTGTGTGTGTGTGTGTGTGTGTGTATCCACTGTCCGGTGGGCCTTGAGCCGGATGTATATATATATTCATATATATATATATATTTACACATTTATAATTATAAATATATGTATTTATTATATATATATATATATATATATATATATATATATATATATATATATATATATATATATATATGCATATATATATATATTTATATGTATATATTTAATTTAATTTATATCTTTATTTCTATATATATATTTCTATATACATGTAAATATATATGTAATATGTTTAAATATATTTATCTATTCATTTGTATATCTACACACACACACACATATATATATATATATATATATATATATATATATATATATATATATATATTTATCAGGGTATATATATCAGGATATTTATGTACGGACAAATTATTAATAATAATAATCAACGTCGTTTGACGCCCCTTTAAATATGAAGGCCTCGTGAAGCCCCCCTCGAGGTTGGTTCCCAGTGCATTGTGGGATATAAACTGTGGTATACATGTGTTCCTGCAGCTCCCTGCCTGATGGCCTACTGGAGACACGGGTCCTGGCTGGATGCCATCAGCTGCCCGCTGTGCCGGCAGAAGGTACAGCACTATGCAGACTAGTGGTTATTTTAAATGGTTTAAAGTCACATTTGTTGTGTTTTTGTTTAGTTTTGCTCCAGCTTTTAGTCAGAGTCAACGTTTGAGTCGTATCACCCGACTGTCTCCACAGAATGAGTGTGAAACGTGTGATTAAATGATGCCGCAGGTCAGTGTGCTGCGTTACCTGTTCAACGAGACTCGACCCGACCGCCAGTCAAAGGAAGTTCTCGGGGAAATCACAGACTACAACCGACGTTATTCTGGAGCCCCGCGAAGGGTCAGTAGTACTTTATCTGACCTCATAGAAACAGTTCTCACACTCCTCCACCCGTTTTACCTGTGTGGGTATCAGGTGATGCCACTTTCTCCTCCACTCTTCCCTCCATTAACTCCAGACAATGGAGGTGTCTGGAGTTACTGGCTGCACCTGGCAGTGACACACCCAGCCGTTGGGATGAGTGTCACCTTTCCTTTGGGAAACGTACACAACCTTTTTCGGACAATTTTCTACTGGGAAATATATATTGTTAAATTTCTTTTTTATACATACATATATATATATATATATATATATATATATATATATATATATACATGTTTTTAAATAAATAAATATATATGTATGTAAAATATTTGTATTATTAGCAACCATTAATAACAAATCTGAATATATTGTATACCATTTTAGATCATAATAAATGTCCATTTGTATCTTTATTAACTCTTTATTAAAAAATACTCTTAGGTAATAGAACATGATTGATAGCTGACATCAACGCCAGGTTCATTTAACACAGTCAGTCTTCTTTTTGTTTCTAAAAACATTAAATGGGTTTAACTGTATTTGTTGTCTTATATTCCTAATATTGTTTACCTTACTTCAAAGTGAGACACACAATAAAAAAAGTACAAAAGTCAGATTCTTCCTGCCTCTGTTAAAATTAATATGTACGAACCAACTATCATATTTGAACGTGTATGGAACCCTTTGATCCATCTGACGTTATCTCTTCTGCGACCCCCCCTCCAGGTGACCGACTACCTGTGTGACGCTCCCCTCCTGCTGCAGCTGCTGGCCCGCAGCCTGGCCACCGTCGGGGGGCTCGTGTGGTTGTTCTTCTTCAGGGTGGCCGTGTGCTGCGCGCGCACCGTGGTGTCCCGCTCCTCCCCTCCCCCGGAGACAGAGCCCTCCCTGTGCGGCCTGCTCGGGGTCCTGGACGACCTGGCGGCGGTCACCCTGCTCCTCATCTGCGTTATCAACATCTGCCAGCAGATGGCGCCAGAGAGCCGAGGACGCACACGAGCAGCGATGAGGAGCTCGCTGTAGATGTTTACTTTTATGTTTATTACTTCTGAATGGAGCTCGTTGGACTAGTGGATATATATAAAATATTATATATGCGTGTATATAAAATATATGCTATATTAAATATATATATATATATATATATATATATATATATATATATATATATCTCTAATATTAAATATAGCATATATATTATATACACACTTAAATTATATAAACATTAAATCTAAATATATATATATATATATATATATTATTTTAAACTATCTGGAGTCATTTATATTAAAAGCTGTCATGTCAGTACTGTAATAGCATTTTGTAAATACTTGCTATCATATGAATTCATGTTTGTGTAAAATAAAGAATATTTAAGAATATTAACAAAAAACAATTGACTCACTCCGCCGGCTCCTTTGGTTTAAATGTGTATTTATTTGCTAAATTCCATTTCTGACGTCAGAATGGTACAAAACGTCTTTAGAAAAAAAGAAAGGAGGCGACAGCGATTGTTAAGAAAACCTGGAATGTGTATAAAGTCACAAAGAGTCTTTAGTATCTAAGTATTGCAGCGTTACGCCACGGGGGGGTCAAAAGGCGCTCTAGCCCTCGGCGCTGCTGCACCAGGCGGCGGCGTTCTGGAACATGCGTAACCACGGCGACGGCGTGAGCGACGGCCTGAAGTCCCTGGGGGCCCAGGGCCACTGCCACCCCAGGGTGCAGCGCTCCGGGTGCGGCATCATGGCCAGGTGCCGGCCGTCCCCGGAGCAGAGCCCGGCGACGCCCCGCGGGGAGCCGTTGGGGTTCAGCGGGTACTCCTCGGTGGGCTCGCCCTCGTCGTCCAGGTAACGGAGCGGGGCGAGCCCCCCGGACAGGATCCGGTCCTCGGCCGACGGGCTCCGGAACCGCATCAGACCTGCGGAGGAAAGGAGAAGAAAGAAAAGCGATATCAAAACACGGCCGTTTGATTCCGGAACACGGCGATGCGACGAGTCGGCGGAGGCTTCGCGGTGACGTACCTTCGCCGTGGGCGACCCAGACGCCCAGAGCCGAGCCCTGCATCCCCCGCAGCCAGACGGACGGGGACTCCCGGATCCCGACGCTGACGAAGCGAGACTCGAACCGGCCCGACTCGTTGTGGGTCAGCACCACGTCGCCCTCTGGAGGGGGGAGGGAGAGAAACGGAGCGTTTTCATCCACCGCTTCACGTCCGCGGCCGGTTGTGGCGCCGAGCGCTCGGTTCCCTTCTTACCGGCGGCGACCTCGTCCGCCCCGACCTCGTCCGCCCCGACCCAGCCGAGCAGCGCCATCAGCTGGCAGCCGTTGCACACGCCCAGACTCAGCGTGTCGGCGCGGCGCCGGAAGCGGTCGAACTCGGCCTTCGCTCGGGGGTTGTACGCCACGGTAGCCGCCCAGCCTAGAGGAGGAGGACCGGAGTTAAACAGAGTGTGTGTGTGTGTGTGTGTACGCTTGTCTGTGTGTGTGTGTTGATTTGCCTTTAGCCGATCCCAGGACGTCTGCGTAGCTGAATCCTCCGACGAACACGACCGCCTTGAAGGACTCCAGCGTCGTGGAGCCGGAGCACAGGTCCTGCATGTTGACGTCCCACACCTGCACACACACACACACAAAAGACAAGCGTCACACACACACACAGCTCAGGGCTACAGACATCCAGGTTAAGAAGCTCACGGCACCTCGAAGCCCGCCATGTGCAGCGACACCGACATCTCCCGGTCCCCGTTGCTGCCCTCCTCCCGGACCACGGCCACGCGAGGCCCTGAGCGATCAATAATCAATGATCAATAATCAGTTATTAGAGACCGACCTGCAACACGTTTGAAGACTCGATCGTTGTAAAAAGGCCTTACGCAGCTGGCTGACGCTGGGCCCGTCGGAGGGGTCAAAGGTGAGTTTGAAGTAGGGCTGCGTCCTCCTGGCTAGCCCCTCCTCTTCCTGCTTCACACACGCCTCGTTGGCCTGCAGGCGCTCCAGCTGGAAGCTGGTGTCCTCCCACAATGCCCGGAGGCGGGGCAGCGCCTCCCGGAGCACCTCGCGCCCGTCCACGCAAACGCTGACCTGGAAGACGAGGAGCAGGGCGAAGGAGCGCCCAACGGTCAGCCGACGGACGCGGCGAGAACCCGCCGCCGCCGCCGCGCGCCGAAGGGTGCGGCGCCTCACCTCGGCCTCCGGCCCAGCTGGTCCTCCGGCGCGTGGCACGCGCGCCGGCGCCGGCGTAGCGGCGGCACACGGCGTCGGCGTGGCGCCGCGGCGCCTCCAGGACCAGACCCAGCTCCTCGCTGAACAGCAGCTCCAGGTCGGCGGCGCCCTGCGACGGCAGCTCCACCTCGACGCCGCGGTTCCCGGCGAACGCCATCTCCAGCAGGCAGGAGACGAGGCCGCCGTCGCTGACGTCGTGCCCCGCGGTGAGCAGGCGGTCTGCAGGAGCCCAGAGTTAACGGATTAGAACTACGGTCGCTCTGGTTGAATAAATACACTAAAATAGAATAAAAGGTTAAATAATCTGGTTAAATAAATAAATCAGATTAGATAAATAAAAATGTAATAAAAGCTTAAATAAATCAGGTTAAATAAATAAATCAGATTATATAAATCAACAGAATAAAAATAGAATAAAAGGTTAAATAATCAGGTTAAATAAATAAATCAGATTATATAAATCAACAGAATAAAAATAGAGTAAAAGGTTAAATAATCAGGTTAAATAAATAAATCAGATTATATAAATCAACAGAATAAAAGGTTAAATAATCTGGTTAAATAACTAAATCTGATTGAATAAATAAATTAAATAAAAATAGAAAAAGGGTCAAATAATCCAGTTGAATAAATAAATCTGGTTCAATAAATAATTTAAATAGAATACAATGTTAAATAATCAGGTTGAATACATAAATAGAAACATGTTAAATAAACAGGTTAAAATAAATAATCGGTTAAATAAATAAAAAAAAAATAGAAAAAAGGTTAAATAATCAGTTTAAATAATAAATAAACCAATAATACCACCAGGTGGCACAAAGCGGTGGCCTTAAAACTTGAGGAAGCTGAAGACCAATCAGCTCACAGACGTAAATCACAGCCTCACCTTGGAGGAGTTCCTGCGTGGCGTTGAAACAGGCGGCAAACAGCTCCGGCTGCTCCAGGTCCGGCGAGCAGTCGCCCAGCTGGTCGTAGCACTGAGCGAGGGCCGAGCCGCCCAGACGGTGGCGGCCCGGGCTGAGAGGAACCCACAAGAGCACGCCTGAGGAGGAGGAGGGCGGTCAGAGGAAGATGAGGAAGGAGGACAGAGGTAGAGGAAGATGAGGAGATTTGCATTCTTGTTTGTTTGTGTGTGTGTTTGTGTGTGTGTGTGTGTCTATTTTGCCTTCTCTCCAATATACTGCCACTATATCTATCAATCAATCTATATACACATACATACATATATATATATTTATTTATTAAATTTATTTATTAACAAAATTAATATAATATATATTTATTTTGATGCATATATATATATATATATATATAAAAATATCAAAATAAAGATATTATATATATATATATATTTTTTTATTTTATATAAATATATAAAGCGCTTGTCCTGCGGTCGATTGCCAATCACACATTTTAACATTTTAAAAAGCAACGTCTCTTCCCAGAAAGCACGACCCCGTTATCCAGTTTGATGAAACTGCTCACGACGACACGGTGTGGGGATTATCTTCAGTGTTTGAATTTAAATAGGTGTTTTTAAATGTGGCAATGTGTTGCAAATGCGTCCGCTGGCGCCAGCAAAGCAGCAGGAGGCCAATCGACACGTTAGATGGGTTGCCGGGCAGATATCTGAGAGTTTAGATCGAAGAGAAAAAAAAGGAGCTCAAAAAGTATTAAAATAATAAATTCTAATCCGGTTCTGAATTTAAAAAACACAGCCGGGCTGACCACAGGAAACGTAAAGCTGATAACGCATAACATTTTCTTTCTTTCTCCGCGGTCGTATCGTCGTCACGTTATTGTACCGGTGCCGTCTGGATCCTCCAGGTCGGGGGTCACGGTGGCCGTGATGTCGGGACACACGGCGTACGCAGAGATGACCAGAGCGCCTGAGACGGAGGGAGGGAAGCAACGTTAAACCCAGAGGATAATAATATATCTATAATCCCCGTTCACCTGCAGCCGGGCACGCCGGTATAACGGCGTGTTGAGGCGCCGTACCGGGGGCTTTGACCGTGTCGTGGCCGACCCGGGCCGCCATGCTCAGCGAGTCCTTGCCGCCGTCCACGGCGACGCCCAGCTGACCCATGACCTCACACATCGCCACGCAGGCGTCCCACAGGAGGGCGCCCTCGCCCGGCAGCTTGGCCGCCCACATCCAGTTACCACTGCACTTCACATCCTGGAGAGAGAGAGGGGGGGGGGGGAGAGAGGAGAGAGGGTGGAGAGAGAGGGGAGAGAGGGGGAGAGAGAGAGGTGAGAGGGGTGGGGAGAAAGAGAGGGGAGAGATGGGAGAGAAGGGGAGGGGAGGAGGGAGGGATGGAGAGAGAGGGGGAGGAGAGAAGGAGGGAGATGAAAAGGAGGGAGGAAGGGGGAGAGGGGGAGAGAGAGGGGTGGGGAGAGGGATAGGGAGAGAGAGGAGGAGATGGGGAGAGAAAGGGAGGGAAAAGGAGGGGAGAAGAGGGAGGAGGGGGGAGACAGGGGGGAAAAGGGGAGGGGAGAGATGGAGAGAGGGGGGAGGAAGGGGGAGAAAGATGGAGAGGGGGGAGGAAGGGGGAGAGAGAGAAGTGAGAGAGGGAGAGAGAGAGAGGTGTCATGGTGGTTTCTAGTTATTTTATTTCCTCTCAAGTCGCCCGTCATGTGATCTGGATGTGATTTCCCAGCATGCTCCGCTCTGATTGGCTGCTCACCTTCAGCGCCGTGACCCGGGCGAACACCAGGTTGGTGAGCGCCTCCCCTACCGCCATGCGGGCGCCGGCCGCCGGGCACACCAGGCCTTTGATGGGCTGCTCGCCGACGGCCGTGGCCGCGCCCTGCAGGCCGAACGGCGACAGGGCCACGACCGCCGCGTCGGCCAATGGGGTGTGGAGGGGGCCCACGCACTGTTGCTGGGCAACCAGCCCCGTCACGGACCGGTCCACCTGAGGGGGGGAGGGGGGAAGACACGGAGAGTCACACACACACACACACACACACACACACCCACACACACACACACACACACACACACACACACACACACACACACACACACACACACACACACTCAGGCAGAGACACACACACACACACATACATGCATACAGACAAACATAAAGACAGAGATACACACACACACAGTCTCAGAGAAACACACACATACATACAAAGAGAGAGACACACACACACACAGAGAGAGAGAGAGACACACACACACACACAGAGAGAGAGGGAGAGAGAGACACACACACATACAAAGAGATAGAGAGACACACTCATACAGAGAGAGAGAGAGAGAGAGACACACACACACATACAGAGAGAGAGAGAGACACACATACAAAGAGAGAGAGACACACACACACACACACCTTGTTGGTGAGGTAGCGTTTGGAGGCCACGGCCGGCAGCCGGAGGACCCTCTCCAGAGCGTCTCGGACCGACAGCCCGGCGGGCAGCGCCAGCGGCCGCGGCGCCCGGGCCGCACGCCGCATCTCAAACTGCTTCTGGGGCATCTTGCCCAGCACCCACTCCAGCTGCAGGTCCACGGGGGGGCGGCCCCCGGCGCCGCCCTCGTCGTCCACCAGCACGATCTGCGAGGGGGGGACCCGGGTTGAATATATGTAAATATATATGTAAATATAATCTCTAACCCGTTGGTTCTGGCGGCCCGGCTAGACGTGCCTTCCCGTCTCCGGTGACGGTTCCCACGAAGTCCACGGGACACTTCTCGCGGCGGCAGACCCTCTCCAGGAAGTCCCGGTCGGCCGGGCGCAGCAGCAGGGCGTTGCTCTCCTGGTACTCCGCCCCCCACAGCTCCAGCACGCTCAGCGTGGGGTCTCCTTTCTACGGGGAGAGAAGAAGAGGAAACAAGAAGAGACGTGAGGAAAGGCTTCTCGATACTTTACTTCTTCTTCGGGATGAAGGAAAAGAATTTAACCCGACTACGGGGATCTCAGTCGACGGATCGATACAAACGATTCCTAAAATAGTCGACCGATGGAGCGCCGCCTCTGGTTGCCGTGCCGATTACCTTGAATCTGCTGCAGTAGATGACGGCTCCCGCCGGCTCCACGAGCTCCTTCAGCACGTTACCTGAGGACGATGATAAGGTGTTACGTTTAGTCTCATAATCATTTGTATGTTATTTACATAAATTGTATTTAAAAAATATAAATATCCAAAAATATATTTAAATATAATAATAACAATTTTATAAAGATATTATATAGTAATAAATATGATTATATTTATGATTATATTTAAATATAAATATTCCTTTAAAAATTTAAATATAATATATTTAATGAAATATTTATAATAATATGTTGAGAAGTACACCAAACATTGTATAATAATATAATAATATTTAAATATAAATAATTAAAAAAGATTCCCTTAAAAATTGAAATATAATATATTTAAATATTTAAAAAAATATGTATTATAATAATATGTTGAGACATACACCAAACATAATAATAATATTTAAAATTATATTTAAATACAAATATTTTAATATGAATAAATACAAATATTTGAAATAATATTATATCCTGTTAATAGAAGCAGCCTCCCACCGTTCCCCCCCGCTCCCTGGTCGTGGATGCTGCAGATGGGGTTCCCGCCGCACCTCTCCAGACACGCCCGGAGCGCTCGGTTCATCTTCTGCTCCATCTCGGCGTCGCCCCGCTGCACCGCGCCCAGGTCCCGGGCGCTGGAGTTGTCCCCCTGCACCTGAGAGCCACGACCAAGGCGTGAAGAAAAGAAATACTCCGGAGGTCGTCGTGCGAAGCTACGGCGGCGTACCTGCACGGAGGAGGCGGCTCCGCCCCCCACGCCGATTCTGTACACGGGCCCCCCGATCTTCACCACCTCCATCCCTGACGGGCGAGCAGAGGGACGCGCGGCCGTTAGAGCGACGGCAGCGTGTAAATAAAGCCGGCCATTAAACGCGTTTCGCCGCAGCGTTACCGATCTCGGCCGCCTCCTTCTGCACGTGTGCGTCCTCGATGGCGCCGAGGCCGCCGCTGAACATGATCGGCTTGATCCACTCGCGCCGCTCGCCGTCGGCCAGCAGCATGCCGAAGGATCGAGCGAAGCCTGGGGGAGCGGGGGGAATGTGCATGAAAATCCATGTCGAAAATAATTAAAAGAAAACAGATGATTTGTTTGAGCCATTCATCCGGTTGAAACAATTCATATATATATATATTTGTATTTTTTTTTAAATTACAAATATATATATATTAATTATGAAAATCCATGTTGAAAATAATTAAAAGAAAACAGATGATTTGTTTGAGCCATTCATCCGGTTGAAACAATTCATATATAATATATATATATATTAATATATATATAATATATATATATATATTTGTATTTAAAAAAAAATACAAATATATATATATTAATATATATATATATTCACTAATCAAGATAGAAGAGCTTTGACCCGAGACACAGGTTCTGGTTTTATCTCAAGAAACATCTCCTGCTCTTCTCTGAGGCTTTACACAAGATTGATGTATAATAAAAGAAAACAACAACATAGAGTAATCAATAACGAATGCCCTCCATTAGCTGCAGCTGTGAGGATTAGTTGATTAATCCATTAGCCGATCGACCAATCAATCAGCAGCTCAGCTTCTCGAATGCCAACGATTTGCTGTCAGTAAATTATGGAAAATCTTCAAGATTTGGATCAAACTAATTAAATCACTGAGGAGAAAAATGTTTAATTTCATTCTTTTTTTACAGTTTAAAGACTAAACAATAAATGTAGAAAACAGAAAATTCTCTCACCACACAGGATCGGCTCTCCGAACTTGTTGCCGTAGTCCGAGGCTCCGTCGCTGGCCTCCACGGCCACCTGCAGCGGCGAGGCGAAGCTGGACGGGTACTCCCAGGCCTCCGTCTCCCAGGGCAGATCGTAACCTGCGGCGACGGGAGGAACACCGTTAATCATGGACCGCCGGGTGCCTCGAGAGCGAAGAGCGTCGAGCGCGCCGCCGCCTCCGCAGACCTGGGATGCGCAGGTTGCCGAAGCAGTATCCCGCGGTGCCGGCGATGACGTGGCCTCCCTGACCCGCGCTCTGCACGTCTCGGATGCGACCGCCGGTGCCGGTGGTCGCGCCGCTGAACGGCGCCACACCTACGGACGGGTCAGACGGGTTTGAGTGTGAAAACACCAGAAGAAGAAAAAGAAAGAAACAAAAAGGACGCTTAAAAGAACACTTCACCTGGAGATTGACCAACATTAGTTTGGTATACTGTTCCTTTAAGATTCAGACACAATGTTTAGTAGACTGTTCATTTAAGATTCAATTAGAGAACTGTTCCTTAAGAGTCAAACACAATGTTTAGTGAACTGTTCCTTTAAGCATCAAACACAATGTTTGGTTACTGTTCCTTTAAGAGTCGATTAGCGAACTGTTCCTTTAAGAGTCAAAAACAATGTTTAGAGAACTGTTCCTTAAGAGTCAAACACAATGTGTGGTGAACTGTTCCTTTAAGAGTCAGACACAATATTTAGTGAACTGTTCCTTAAGAGTCAAACACAATGTTTGGTTACTGTTCCTTTAAGAGTCAAACAACGTGCGGTGGACTCGACCTGTGGGGAAGTTGTGCGTCTCGGCCGTGAAGATGACGTGTCTCAGCGAGCGCCGCGTCTCATAGCGGCTCGCCGTGGAGGTGTCTTCTGGGTAAATGTTCTCCACCTCCATCCCTCTGATGCCACTGGAAACACACACACACACACACACACACACACACATGGAGTCAGTGTGAACAGAAACACACACACACACACACACACACACACACACACACACACACACACACCTGCTGTTGTCGCAGAACTTGATGACGTTGTTCTGGTGGCTGCGTTCCTGCGTCGCCATGATGAGGCTGAACAGCGTCTCCTCCTCCTGCCGCCCGTCGATCTCCATGCGGCCGCGGAAGAACCAGTGGCGGCTGTGCTCGCTGGAGGAGGAGGAGAGGAAAAGAGGGGATGATAAACGACAAGCGCAGAGCGGCGTGAGGGTGAACTCGGGCGCCGGGCTCACCTGTTGGACTGAGCCAGGTCGAAACATTCCACGCTGGTCGGGTTCCTCCCGATCCGCTGGAACATCGACGTGTAGAAGTCCAGATCCCAGGAGTCAAAGGCCAGGCCTGGAACAATGAGAACAGAGAGAGGGAAGAGGGAGAGAGAGAGGGAGAGGTGGGTAAGGAGAAAGGAGAGAGAGAGAGAGGGTGGGAGGGAGAGAGAGAGGGTGGGAAATAGAGAGAGAGGGAAAGACAGGGAGAGGGTAAGAGAGAGAGAGAGAGAGAGGGGGGAAAAGGGAGAGAGAGGGGAAATTGGAGAGAGGGAGGGAGGGAGAGAGAGGGAGATGGAGAGAGAGAGGGGAAAGAGGGAGAGAGCGAGAGGGGTAGAGGAAGAGAGAGAGAGGGAAAGAGAGAGGGAGAAACAGGGAGCAGGAGAGGGAGGGAGAGTAAGAGAGAAAGAGAGAGAGGGAGAAAGAGAGATGGAGAGAGGGAAAGAGAGGGAGAGAAGAAAAAGAAAAAGAAAGAAAGCGTCTCAAATTTTGCATAAAAATCTACTTTTTAGTGCCGTGTGCAGAACGGCTAACAGCGTTTAATATACATTACAGAATGTTATTGATTAGTTATTGACTAACGAGGACGCCACTGAGTCTCCTCCTCTGTCTCCTCCTCTGTCTCCTCCACTGAGTCTCCTCCTCTGTCTCCTCCACTGTCTCCTCCTCCGTCTCCTCCACTGTCTCCTCCACTGTCTCCTCCTCTGTCTCCTCCACTGAGTCTCCTCCACTGAGTCTCCTCCACTGTCTCCTCCACTGTCTCCTCCTCCGTCTCCTCCACTGTCTCCTCCTCCGTCTCCTCCACTGAGTCTCCTCCACTGTCTCCTCCTCTGTCTCCTCCTCTGAGTCCTCATTAGAAGCCTCTCTGCGGCGGCCCCGTGACCTTCGACCCGCTAAGTGACGCCGCCGCGCGTCACGTGACCGAGAACAAGGGACTCAATGAGGAGACCGCGTGAGCCGCGGAGAGATGGGAAAGGGGGCGGAGCCTCACCCAGCTCGTCGTTGGCCGCCTGCAGAGCGGCGCGGCCGTCCCCCAGCACGTCCACCTCGAACACCGGCTGCGGCGCGGTCGCCACGGCGAAGGAGGCGACGGGCTGCCGGTACACGCACTCCGTCATGCCGTCGTAGAGACCGTCGACCAACCGGCGCACGACCTCGTCGGCCATTGGCACGCCCGCTGCACCCTGGAGAGAGAGAGCAGAGAGAGAGAGAGAGAGAGAGAGAGAGAGAGAGAGAGAGAGAGAGAGGCCTCTGAGGCACGCCGAGGGGGTGTGTCTGTGTGCGGATGTGTGTCTGTCTCTCTCTGTGTGTGTGTGTGTGCGCACGTCTGTATCTGTGTGTGTCTGCATCTGTGTGTATGTGCGTCTGTAGCTGTGTGTGTGTGTGCGCGAGCGTGTGCGTCTGTATATCTGTTTGTGTATGTCTGTATCTTTGTGTGTGCGTACATACTTGTCTGTGTGAGTATCTGTGTGTGTGTGTGCGCGTGTGTATCTTCGTGTCTGTGTGCATTTGTGTGTGTCTGCTTGTGTGAGTGTGTGTACATATGTGCGTCTGTGTGTGTGTGCATCAATGCGAGTGTCTGCGTACGTGTCTGCATTTGTGCGTGTGTATCTGTGTGTGTGTGTGTGTGTGTGTGTGTGTGTGTGTGTGTGTGTGTGTGTGTGTGTGTAAACCTTGATCAGAAACCGGCGTGACAGCTCGACCCGCGTGACGCTGGTGAGGCCGGCGCTCTGGCAGATGGACACGGTGTTCGTGGACCAGGCGGTGGAGAAGTTCAGCCTGAAGAGAACAACAACAACAAACATGAAAACAGTTTAAAGATGTTCAATTTAGTCGATGAATAATCGTGTTAAATAGTCTTGATTATGAATGTTGCCATAAATCGAGAAGCCGGCTTTGAAATCTGCTCTGAAAACGACAGAAATCTAACCGACGTTCGATTTGGTAGAACGTAGATTTTGGTTTCTAAAGCATTTATAAACTAATTGGTATTCCCAGCATGCAACAGGGGTCATCAGACGGAGCAGCCGTACCTCGGCCCGATCTCCACCAGCGTCCCCCCGCCGCCCTCCGTGAGGTGCGGCTCGTCGGACAGCGGCTCGGCCTGAAGGGGAGGACGGAACAACCAGAGGAGGACCTCCTTCTGCTCGGCACTGAGGCGCTCACAGCCTGCAGCGGGGAGCAAACAATGAAGACAACAACAACAACAACAACAACAACAACAACAACAACAACATGCATTCTCTCCACTGACCTCCAGGGGGAGACCCATGATTGTATAGAAGTCTACGCTTCATGTGTTAAAGCTGCATACTCTCCCCTGACCACCAGGGGGCAAATCCTCTGGTTGTATAGAAGTATATTCTTCACGTGTTAAAGCTGCATTCTCTCTCCTGACCACCAGGGGGCGACTCCTCTGGTTGTATAGAAGTCTACGCTTCATGTGTTAAAGCTGCATTCTCTCTCCCGACCACCAGGGGGCGACTCCTCTGGTTGTATAGAAGTCTACGCTTCATGTGTTAAAGCTGCATTCTTTCTTCTGACCACCAGGGGGCGACTCATGATTGTATAGACATCTCTGCTTCATGTGTTAAAGCTACATTCTCTCTCCTGACCACCAGGGGGGCGACTCCTCGGGTTGTATAGAAGTCGGCCCACTCACCTGTCAGCTCCACGTTGTAGCACAGCTCCGTGGCGATGGACAGAAGGGGGTGGAGCTTGGCGGCCCGCTGCAGGGCGCGCCCGTTCACCGCCTCGTTACTGTAGAGCCTCACGACGGCCATGACTGACGGAGGGAGGAGGAGTCACACCTTCAGGAAGAAAAACATATACGATAAATCGCTTCTCAATATTAAAATCATAATTTTATCCGAGCCGTCCGCCTCATTTGTTAGTTTTTAATTTCTTGTTTACTTTTTTCTTTGCCAGGTTTCATGTATTTCATCATTCACTTTTTTATTTTATTCCACTTTTAGGTACTTTATAAATAAATGTATTATTGTGATGACGAGTAGCGTGATGACTCAGACCACGGACGTGTGTGGAGCTCATTCTTTAGTCGGCAGATAAACTTAAAAGTATAAACAAAATTTAAAAAGCAAATGGTTCTATTTTATCTCCAAAAAGTCTAAAAGGCAAAAAAGTCTAAAGTGATAAAAAGAAGAGGCTGTTTCTCAGTTTTAATTAAACACTGAGAAACAGCCTCTTCTTTATAAATTAAAACACACCACGTCCTTCGGGACGAGATGGAAGTAAACTCTAAACTCAATTATCTCGTGGGTCGTGTGGTCACACGCCGCTCAGTCAGGAGCTTCCTGTTAGGTGATTACTTTATTAAAAAGTCTTCAGATGCGTCTCTTCACATTTATTCGAAGAGAGAAAATATAACTATAAAAAACCTGATTGTTCATCTAAATTTGTACAATCGGGCAAAAATCTAATGAAATCCAGATATCAAATAGTTAAGTGCCGACTAAATTAAAACAACAAATGTATTTTTATTCATCTAACTGTACTGAAGAAAAAAATCTATCTATCTATAGAAAAATATGTTATAAAGTTAAATTATTTTAAACTTACTTAAATAAAAGTAAAAAGGTATTAGCATAACAATACATATTAAAGTACCAAAAAATAAAAGTATAAATTGTGCAGAATGGCTCATTTCAGAATAATATATATTGTAATATAATAACAGATGCAATTGACGTGTTGATCACGTGGTTATCTTTAAAATCTCAAATTAATGTACATACGACTTTTTGTCCTAAATCCATAAATATAAATATATTAAAATGTACACGTTGATTTATATTTGAGTCTTAACAATTAAAACCTGAAAAGCTGTCAGATAAATGACTTAGTGCAGTAAAAAGTACAATATTGTTTTATGTTTAGTAGTAAAAAGTATTTAGTGCAGTAAAAAGTACAATATTGTTTTATGTTGATAGTAAAAAGTAGAAAGTAGCATGAAGTTAAGTACCCCCAAACTGCAATACAAAGTACAGTACAGTACTCGAGTACACCGTGTATTTAAAGCTATATATGTTAGAAATACAGCGGTGCTTCCAGATGAAAATGTTGAATATACCGCACACGACACCGTAAAGTGAGTTTCTGGCTCGGTTTCTTGCAGCTAACGTTGCTAAGTGGCTACAAAGTGGCTAAGTGAGCAGAGGAGCGCGTGAGCTCAACTCACGTGCAGCCGCTTCCGCTTCTGGGAGCTTGGAGTCGGGATGAAAAGGGTCGAGACGGCTCGAGGATTCCTGGAGGAAAGTTCTCCGGCGGGTGGTTTGGCTGGAGAGGTCTGCAGACTGACGGGATGGACCGCTGCACCCACGTGGGACACGGCTCGACCGTCATGCGCATGCGCAGCTGTGAAAGCGTTCGAGCGAGCGGAGTGGGAAGTGGTTAAAAGAAAAGATACAAACAAATAATCACCTTTTTTATTTTACTTTTAGAAAGACTTTGAAAACGTCTTCCCACTCAGATCTGGAGTAAGTTGTGAATTAAAAAAAAATATATATATATATTTAAAGCAACAAATATTAGGTTTTTTTAGCTTTTTAAAGTCAGGATGCACTATTTATTTATTTATTTATTTATATGTGTCTTTCATGACAACTAAACAACAAAAGAAAAAGTCTGTAAAGTAACAAATGAATGCAGTTTCTAAATGTATAATTATATTTCATGCAACTTTATATACATCCACCGATAATACTAATAATTTTAAATGTATTTAAATAAACAAGGACCAACTTCAGATCCTTAATCAAAGTTAATGAAGCCTGTTTCTACTTGTGTGTGTTGTGATGTGTGTGTCAACGATGGTGAAACGAAGTGTTTTCAGAACACACACACACACACACTGGAGACTCTGGCGCTGCAGTCTTAGATATATTTAATAAATTAAAGCCAAGGTACAAAAAAAAATAAAAAATACAATGTACATTTCACACACCCCTCCCCTCCTCCTACTCTTTAAACTGTGACGACCCGTTTGTATTAATTCCCACCTCGTCCAATCAGGTCCTTCTGCAGTGTCACCCCCCCCCCCTTCCCCCCCTCCCCACAAAACACATACATGCTACATGTCTGCAGGCACCTCGGACGAGACGGAAGGATTAGACCGAGATCAAAGATCCTCAGACACACAGAGCTCAACTCCACGCTGACGTCATCCGTCTGACTCCCCGGACGGCGGCCGTGTTTTATTTATATTTATATCTGGATGAGCTCAGCAGGTCTGAACGAGTCTCTGAACCCTCTAATCCTTCTGCGTCCTGCCCAAAGCAGTGACCCCCCCCCCCCCTCCCCCGGGGATGGATAGATGGATGTAAAAGGATTCGAGTGGCATTCCGTGTGTCGACAACAGATATATTGATGAGTCTGGTCAACGATTAATCACCTGCTGGTCATTCCAGGTGATAAAGGGGTTAAAACAGACAGGGGGGAGGGGGGAGGGGGGGGGGTATTTTGCCGGTGACATAAAAGTCGTCGTCTGAATGAGGTGCGGTGAAAGGGACCGAGTGAGCGCTCTTCAGCTTCAAAGATAGGAGGACGTGATGGATGTGTACTGTAGGTCCAATATAAGTGCACTGAACGAGTGGAGGGGAAAAGATACATCTGTGCACACACACACACACACACACACACACCTCTCATTCATTCATACACACAGGTATGAACACACACACTCAAATACACAGACGTGTTCAGCGATAACTGTTAATATGCACAACTTGATTAATATTTTTGCACGATTACAGTGACTAAGCCGTCCATCGTCGGGATTCATTGATCCCTCTGAGCACTCGGTTCCCTTCTCGGTTTTGCATCTTGTGCGTCTTTCTCACTACCAGCTACTACACCCCCCCCCCCCCCCCCCTAGCCTTCTCCCCAGGCAGTCCTGCTTCGCCGTAAGGACCAATGCATCAGAGCATCAGAGGCTGTGTGTACATGAGCTACAGCCCTGTTTCTAGTCCAGTTGTGTGTTATGATGCGTGGCTCATAACCCCCCCCCCCCACAAAAAAAAGGACAAAACCTGTCATAGTAATTTGGCAAATGCAGAGATCAGAGGGGGCGGGGCTTAGAGTCACCTCTTGTTGAGTTAGTCAGAATCCCCTCTCGACATTGGTCCTTCTCTCTTCCCTTTAGCAGCAGCAGGACTGACCCCCCCCCCCCCGTCTTTCTATATGTGTATACGTATACATTTATATAATTCATTTGATTTCATTTTTTTGAAAAATAATGTCAATTAGCTTCAGCTACGTACCGATACCACTATTCCATTTCATATGGATGCTAAATCACCAGGAAACAACCTAGAGGACCACAGGAAGAATCTAGAGGGAGGCGGAACGAGACGGAGATAGAAGGAGGCGCGAGGCAGCATGCTGCCCGGAGCTGGTTCAAAAGAAACGAGGAGGAGGGAGAGGGAGAGAGAGAGAGAGAGAGAGAGAGAGAGAGAGAGAGAGAGAATCAATCTTAAAACAGAGAACCAGAGAGGAGAGCCTCCTGGACGCCACCGGGCGACTCGATGTCCGTCCATTAATCCACTCGGCGGCTCTGGAGTGGATCCTCGTCCGGGCCTGCGGCGTGGGAGGTGGGGTTTATCGTTACAATCGTTTCATGACGTCTTCGCTGATGAAGGTTGTTGTTGTTGTTGTTGTTGTGAGTACTGTGTCGCCGTGGCAACCCGCCACGCGGTCGCCGAGGGCAGAGGTCGAGAGTTCGCGGGGCGGAGAGGTTCAGTAGTCGGCGGCGTACTCCGTGCCGTGGAGCCCTCTGCACAGCAGCGTGAACTCCTTCACGATCTCCTTCACCCGCCTCTTGTTCACTCGCTCTCTGCTGGGGCGGGCGAGAAAAGGGTCGGAGACGTACGATTAAACGACGGGCGTCGCGGCGATCGAACGAGCGGAAAAACAGGAAGCGAGCCGGCCGCGCTCACCTGAGGATCTGGTGCGAGAACGTGTCCTTCTGGAGGGTCGTGACCCGCGAGGACGGGAAGCCGGGCGGCTGCAGCGCCTCCTTCAGCCACATGGCGAGCAGAGAGAAGCAGTGCTTGTTCAGGGAGAAGAGCACTTCTGCAAAATGGTCCATCAGGCAGCGAGAAGCCCCGCCCCCGATGCCCTGGAGATAGAGAGGGAGGGGCCATTAGACGTCAGGGATCAACAACAATACCTTTTGTTTCCTCCACCAAAATAATAATAGTCAGCGGCTTGACGGCGTGCGGCGCTCACCTCCAGCACGGCGTGCATCAGCAGCTTGCCGTCCTCCTGCACCACCCGGCCCAGCGGAGGCACGTCGGAGCAGTGAGGCAAGAGCTCAGTCTGAGGAAGAGGGAGGAGCTTAAAGACCCGCCGAGAACATGCAGCTGTGTGTGTGTACGTGCGTGTACATGTGTGTGTGTGTGTACATGTACATGTGTGTGTGTGTACATGTACATGTGTGTGTGTGTACATGTATGTGTGCACGTGTGTTTGTGTACGTGTGTGTGTGTGTGTACGCGTGTGAGTATGTGTGTGTGTGTGTGGGTATGTGCGTGTGTACGTGTGTATACTTGTGTGTGTTTTGGGGTACATGTGTGTGTACATGTGTGCGTGTGTACTTCTGTGTGTGTGGGTACATGTGTGTACATGTGTGTATGTACTTGTGTATTTGTGTGTGGGTATATTTATGTGTGTACATGTGTGTGTGTGTGTGTGTACACGTATGTGTGTACGTGCGTGTGTGTACATGCGCGTGTGTGTATACACGTGTGTGTGTGTGTGTGTGTGCGCTCACAAAGAACAAGCACGTCGACTTGACTGTCGGAGACTCTGGAAATTTGAGTGACAGAACTCCTGGAAGTGGGAAAAGAGTCAGAAACAAATAAATACCAGAGGATGGTGTCAAAAAAACAGTGTGTAAGAGTGTGTGTGTGTGTGTGTGTGAGTTATTGTGTGTGAGAACGTACCACAGTGGAACACTGCCTTCACGTCAAGACTCTCGGACAAGAACAGATCGGGTTTCCGTTTGAGGGCCTGCGGGGCAGAGAGAGGCGTTACCATGACGACCCGCGCCCAGCTGCACGAGCTCCTCCGTCAGCCTGGCAGGCGGAGCCGCGGCAACAGGTCCGCCTCCCAGGCTCTCACGGCGCCCTCCAGCATCTACATCCGACCCCACACGGAGATCCTCCAATGCAGAACTCGGCAGGTTTAAAGCAAACAAATTGCGACAAAAAAATTAAAATTAAACTTTTAAATAATTGGGAACTTAAAAAGTCAAACTTAAAAAAAATATACAAAAAAAGTCGTGATGGTTTTTTGTTTTTTTGTTGACGTCAAATTGTGATTTGAAACATTTGTTTTGGGTTCACTGGATTGAATATGCAAAACAGAAGTGTGTAAGTACTTAACATGAGAAATATTCATCTTGTAATAATAAACTCATTGAGGACGGAGGAGAGAGGGAGAGAGGGAGAGGGAGAGGGAGAGAGATGGAGGTCAGATCTATCCGGGGATAGAAAACAGAAAAAAGGAAGAATGAAGACAAAAATATAAAAATAAAAAACAGGAGAGCCATCAGCCAATTGGTCCGGACTGATTAATATTAGTTAAATATTAATTCTTTGGGCTCTGATTGGCTCTGGGCTGGAATGCCTTGAGGGGGGGGGTGGGGGGGGGGGACCGGGCTCAGAGACCAACAGTCACCGGGGACCATCACATTTTTTATCTTAAAAAGAGGCGCAGAGAGAGCTGATGTTTATTATTTAAAAAGCAGCAAATGTGCCCTAATGTTCACTTTAAAATCAAAGGAAAATAGTGAGTAAGAAATGCTTAAAATAGTCGTCTTCATGCATCTTCATGCATTGAAATGTCCCAAAACGGATATTCTGAGCATTATTATTAATTTTAGAAGCGATGATGGACGAGTGAGTTTGGGGACATTAATTAAAATAATTATTAGGACATTTTAATCTTTAAAAAAAGGGCACAGAGAGAGCTGATGTTTATTTTAAAAGGAGGCGAATGTACCCTAATGTATATTTACAAATAAAAAGGGAAATAGAGAGTAAAAAGTTCTTAAAATAGTCGATCTTCATGCATTGAAATATCCCAAAACTGATATTTTAAGCATTATTATTACAATTAAATAAATCGATGCCAGACGTGGTTAACGAGCAAGTTTCGGGACACTAATTCAAATAATTATTATGAGGACATTTTAAAAGGCGCTGAGGGAGCTAATGTTTTTTATCTTTTATTTAAAAAGAAGAAAATAGTGAGTTAAAATGCTCAAAAGTGCTTTATATAGTCGACGTAGCTCACGAGCGAGTTTGGGGAGTTGCACGTGCTCAGAGCCGCCGGAGACTCACGTCACTAAAATAATGGGCAATTTGTCAAATTTTGATTTCGTGATTTGCGACTCGGCCGCGGTGCCGCGTCACGAGTCCGTCTCGCTTCACCGCGCGGCGTTCAGAAGACGCTCAAGATCGCCAATGATTTATTTTTTCTTGGATCATTCGTCAGCGCTTCCACTTCGTGATATCGACGGGTTCTGAAGTTTTATGGGAGTATTTCCCCTATTTAAAAATACTTATTGGTGGTGAGCATAAAGAGATTATTATTTTTATTATTATTATGATATGCTTTGTGTGGTGAGGTGACTGTTGGAATCAAAAGCTTGAGGTCAAACATTCCCCTCGCGTTTCATTCCACTGCCTCGCCCGTGTGATGGGACAACCGAGGGCCCGGTAACAAAGAACAGGAAGAGGTAGAAGAGGGAGAGAGAAAGAGAGAGAGAGGAGGACAGAGAAATGGAGAAATTACAAAAAGAGAAGAGATAGAGAGAGAGAGAGAAACCCAAAGTGAATGAAATAAGAAACCAAAAACACACCTGAGCTTGGAGTTGCATAAATGAATCAACAATATCAGGATGATCCCTGGGTCCTAAAATATAATAAAGATGAAACTTAAGAAATCATAAGAGAATAAGAATAATATACAAACAGCAACTGAATAGATTCAACAGTCATGTGGAAATAAAAGAGAACTCAAAAATATTTCATTGAAATAATTCACACGTGAGTAAGGAACGAAGGGGAGAAGAGGGGGGGGGGGGGGGGAGGGGGGCTCATGAAGCTTTGGCAGAGTCTTGGTAGAACAGACCGACCAAAAACAGAAAGACAGGCAGAAGACAAAATACATGGGTCTGCTGGGAGAGAAACAACAACAACAACAACAACAAAACAAAAGCAAGAAGTAACGAGAAAAAAACAAAGAACAAATCTAAAAGAAAGAAAAGTTGGTTTGGAGTGGGAACCCAGGAGGCACCTCTGTTACAGTCTGGGAGGGGGGGGGGCTACCTAATGAACCCCCCTTTCACCTCCTTCCCCCGCAATGTGATCAGAACAAGAGACACACTGGGCCTCGGGGTGGGGGGGGGGAGGGGCTTCTGCAGGGGGTCCATTGAGATCCTCTTTGCTTCAAAAAGGTGAACCCATAGACATCCATATGAATCCCACTCAAAGATACCCCCCCCACACTAGAGGTATTACTTTGATGCACATTAAAACATGTCCTAGTTATGAAGAATCCACAGCTGTTAGGGGGGGGGGGTGTTTCCAACAACAACCTTGTAATGAAACAGAATCACCGTCTGTAGTCATCGCTCAGCGTTTGCTGTTCCCAGACTGCAAACAAGTTCCCTGCTCAATACCCCCCCCTTCCCCCCTTCCTCCCTCCCCCTCCATACCTCCCCCCTCCCCCCTCCCCCAAGAGGCTTATTCAGAGCGCCGGTGAGCCCCGACTCCAACCCCGGCGTGACATGAGCTCGGCGGTCGTCGGCGCCGTGATGCGGTCACGACGCCCGGCGACCGCCCGGCAAGAAAAAGAGAACCTGCTCGAAGAGGAAGAGAGTTTAGAGGCGGGAGGAGAGGCAGCCATTACTGGACCAGTCAAAGCGGGACGGGGGGGGAGGAGAGAGAGGGGGACACAAGGGGGGGGGGGGGCAGACAAGAGCTGATGTGAGAGCCCTAACCCGCGTGGAAGTGGGACGAGGTTACATCATCTCACTCGTGTCTGAACATTTAAAAGCCGTCACCACTGAGCAGACGACACGCAGCTCAAACACCGAAGCAGAAAATACAAATAAATGGATAAAAAAAAGAAGCAAACGGCTGAGAAATATAGAAAACATTACGCAAGTTTGAAGCAAACCAAAATATTCTTAAAAATGTTGCAACTTCGACACAGACTTGATTAATGATTGATGATTGCAAACGTTTAAAGGTCGACTGACAGAGCCGCTGACCTCTGACCTCTGACCTCGGCTCGTTGTCCTATTCGTGCCCCAGAGCTTTTATTGACTGTTTAATCTAGAAAGACGGAGGAGCTCGGGCTGTAGCTTCATGACGTCACCCACTCAGTTTTAAAGACGCCAGTTGAAGATTAAGATCCACTAGAATGTAGTAGTATTATACTCGTGTGGATTATTCTCCCATAATTTCCAATCTACTCCCGTGCGACGCTAAACACATAGAGAAGTAATTTCTAACGAAATATTCTCCTTCAATCCGTGTTTGTTGGCGTCTATAAAAAGGAGGCAAGCGATGACGTCATCAAATATGTTTAAAACTCTTTGAATATTGTTGTGAATTTCTATTTTTGAAACATTAGATCCTGTGAAAACAAAAACACACGATCGAAAAACATTCAGACGGGCTAACGCGGACACATTGACAGCGTTCATAGTCCCGCCCCCCCGCCGCCCAGCCCCCCCTACCTTGCTGGAAGATGGACAGCGTTACCGAGGTAACCAGCTCAAACAGAGCCTTGATGGGAGGGAAGTCGGCCGTCTGACTGGCGAAGATGTGCACCATCTGAAACACGAGGAGGCGGAGTCAGAATCCTGATGGCAGAGATCACAGGCAGCATGCACACGCACACCGACGGGGTCACAAGGTCACGGGGTCACAAGGTCACGGGGTCACAAGGTCACGGGGTCACAGGCCTTTTCCAGGACTTTAAAACCAAATTTCCATGATCAAACATTTTGTGAAATCTCTGCATAAACCAAGATTTTATTCATCTTAAATGTGAGACAATAGTTTGATTAAAAGAATAAATATTCATATAAATGTTTATTCTTTTAATTTCTTTGGTGAGTTTTTGTTGTTGTTGCATTTGAACTCCTTCTTTCCGTTTCCTTCCCCCTTTCTTCCTACATTATATCCTTCCTTTTCCTTCCTCATTTTTCCTTACTTCCCTCACTATGTCCTTACTTCCCTCCCTATTTCCTTCCTTCTTAATTTTCCTTATTTCCCTCTCTATTTCCTTCCTTCCTTTTCCTTCCATATTTTCCTTCCTTTCCTCCTTATTTCCTTTTTTCCTTCCTGCTTCCTTTTCATTTCTTTTTTCCTTCCTTAATGTCCTTTCTGTCTTTTCCCCTCTCTCTCCCTCTTCTCTCTCTCTCCAAAGGTTAGAGATTTCTCTGTAATGTTTTCCGAGGGACACATTTTTTAAATGACTTTGGGTATCGAGGGAGAGCTTTTCTGCCGACGGCGTCCGCTAAGCGTTCGGCGGCGTGTAATCGCTCGGGGCTTCTCGTCACCGCCACTGAAAAATAGTTTTTGCCACCGACGGACTCAGATAGTTATTATAAAAAGGGAGCGACGACATAACGGAAACAAGCCTCCGGCGACGTATGAAAACCCTTTGCTCGGAGAACAGGAGCGCTCTGAAAGGATGTGTCGGTGACGCGTCGCCCCGAGCGATCGCTCAGCCTCCCGCTGAGCGGCTGCCGGCTCAGAAGACGGTTCCCTCCATCGAGACGCAGAAACACGGCGGTGGGAGGTCCTGACGGATCAATAGCGTCTCTCTGCATGCGTGGAAAAGGAGGCGAGCGTGCTTACCTGTCGCGTGAGGTCGAGGGCGGAGGCCTGGGGGATGGTGCTGTACATCTGGCCCAGCATCTCGCTGAGCTGCGACACCATGGGGGCGAAGTCGTGGAGCAGCGTCTTCACCGACTTCTCGAAGATGGCGCACACCGCCTGAAGGGACGACGAGATCAGAGACGCTTAGAAAAAAAATGACATCTCCGATTGTGAAGGCCGATGGGTCACGGAGGCCGAGCGCCGGGCGGGTCTGAGGTCCGACTCACCTCCACGACCTGCGAGTCGTTGAGCCACTGGCTGAGGACGGTCTGGATGAGCGCGAACACCTGCTGCAAGACCACCACCACCTGGGAGACAGACGAGGGAATGAATGGAAAGGGACAATGACGATGGTCTCTGTGTGTGTGTGTGTGTGTGTGTGTGGGGGACTGACGGGGTTCGGTCCAGGTGGAGGCGGGGCCGTCTTCACGGGCGGCGCCGAGCCGTCCGCCGACTCGTCGTCCTGCTTGCTGATGTCCAGCGTGGTGAAGAGGTTGGACAGCAGCCCCAAGATGTGGATGATCGCTAATTTATTGGAGGGATTAGGCTGAAAGAGGAAAGAACAAAAGGGAGAAGAAACTGATTTATTTGGGGAATAACTGCAAAAATAACCCAAAAAATGAGGTCTTGATATAGTCCCGAGGGGCTTGTATCAGGATCTATTCTAAAGACGCCGTGGCTAATTCTGGCATGAAAGCGCAGTAAAGTGTGTAAATGGTTATTATTATTATAATGTAAACACACAAAAGGCAAACGTAGCACAAAAGGAGGCATTTGTTAATTATGCTTATCTTGCACACATAAACTGATCCTGTGCAAGTTATGCTTAGTAAAGTAGAAACGCTGAATAAAAAGACGAGAAGGCTCCAACCACCTCGAGAGGTCAAAGTAAATCTATTGAGGACGTTTTATCAAAGCTTCCATTCATCTTTTCTGGAGGCTTTAAAAACGCGTCTATAAGCAGATGAATGGAAACACCATCGCTGTACACGTCACATGTATTGTGCACACATTTTCTTATCTATTATATTACTACTATTACTATCGTTAGAAAAATGTCCCAATTTTGTGAATCTCTCATTTAAACTATTGCATCGGACATTTGGGATATTTATAGAATAAATAGAGAATCATTTTTGATGGCTACAAAATATTTAATCGTAGCAACAAAAAAGAAGAACAGGAAGGTATTTCAGCAGAGGTAAAATCATTGATCGGGTTTCTCTCGCTGCGTTAGGTCGATGCTCCGTCTCCACGGTGATGTAACGGAGCCGGAACACTCCGAGGAACACGAGTCCTACATCCGCGCCGCTCCTCCGAGGCGCCGCCGTCAACCGCGCGGCGCCTCGGCAGCGACGCCCCGTTTCACCCCCGTGATGTAATGCGACCCCGGAGGCCTCGGCCACTAGGGGCCGCTGTTCGCCCGCGGGACTCGCTTCTCTAGCCCGACGTCGTGATGCATCAAAGAGAGAGAGACGGGCGAGACATTGAAGGAGGGGGGAAGTCGTGACGGGGCGAGGCGGGAAAAGAGAGAGAGACGCTTCACCCGACCCGACGTCTCCAATGATCGTAGAACATCGCGAGGAATTCTGCTTCCACATCTGGGCATCCAGAGACTCGTTAGACGAGAGCTTTCAGCAGGGATGAAGGATCCTGTGTTCTTCTTTTCTTCTTTTCTTCTTCTTCTTCTTCTTCTCAGCTCAAGTTGTCCCCCTCTCGTGTTGCTGTGATGCGCGTGTGTGTGTGTGTGTGTGTGTGTGTGTGTGAAAAGTGTGTCTCTTGCTTCCACGTGAGTCACTCGCCCGTGTTGCAGGGTCAAATCCAATCTGGTCCCGCAGAGAAATGTTCCAGTGCAGTGACACCACACAGAAACAAGGCCTGTTCCTATTGGCCACAGCCCAGCTCTGCCTGCCCGCGCTCTCCGTGTGTGTGTGTGTGTGTGTGTGTGTGTGTGTGTGTGTGTGTGTGTGTGTACATGTGTGTGTGTGTACACACCGTCTCATCCGCCAGCTTCTCCAGTTGCTGGATGTAAGGGGTGATGAGGGAGTGGAGGTTCCTCAAGATGTCCTCCACGGGGAGCGCGGAGAGCAGGAAGCCGAGCGCCTGCATCAGCCACATGCACTGACTCGTCTGCAGGAGGAGGACGAAGGTTACAGCTTTATTATGAATATTATCATCTTCATCACAGCCAGGAGGATCATGCGTGTGCACCTTGTATTCATTCAGCGGCGGTGGTTACACAAAAACACACCTGGGGGGGGGTGTTATCTCTCTCCTGAGTGCAGATTTTTAGTTTTTCACTTTTTTAGTTTTTCAAAAACGGGAAACACGCGACGCAACTCTTTCCCAGCCGTCCTTATTTAAACGTCAAAGTAAAATGCCCCAAAAAGATACACACTGACCTTGTGAATCTGCTTGATGAGCACCTCCTGGAGAGAAGAGAGAGAGAGAGAGAGAGAGAGTCAGGGTGAAGGCTACACTTTGAAAAGCACACGCAAAACTTCCAAAATGAGCTACAACAAAAAATAAATAATGCAACGGACGTGATTATCAAAGAGAGGAGGTATTCGTGGAAAGCGTGCACAGGTACCTGCGACACGGCCACTATGTTGGTCGCGTAGGGCGGCAGGTCGTATTTGCATTCCCTGCAGATCTTCTTGAGCGTGGAGACGGAGGACACCGACAGGTCGGGGTTCCCCAGCGCCTGCAGCACCAGGGGCAGCACGCTGCTGAGCATCACCGGGTGGTCGGCCAGCCACTCGGCCAGGGCGCCTGGCGGGAGAGCAACAGTTCAGAGGGTGAGCGAGGCCTTTGGACGACGCCTAACAGTCCGTTTGACCTCTCGTGACCCGTCTCCGCATCTCACCGATGGTGAACATCACCGTGTCCGCCAGCTGGACGTTGTTGATGCTGATCCTGGGGATGAGGCCGATGAGGCCGGGGATGACGTCGGAATAGTTCACGTCTATCGTCTCCGCTATGGACTGGAAGCCGTAGAGCAACGCTTCGGTGTGCTGGAGGAGGAGGAGGAGGAGGAGGAGGAGGAAGAGGACCGCAGATGAATACGACGTTTCAACAACGAAAAGGTCGAAAAGAAAACGTCTTCAAAATATAAATAGCGCTGAAGAAAAGAATGAAGATCCTCTGATGCTGCTGCAGTGTTTGTTTATTTATTTGCATGCTGAAAATCTGGGTATTGATTCATTTTAAATATATTATTAATTTAGATTTTAATTACCATCTTATTGTTTTGTTCTACTTCATATTAGTATTTTATATTTTTTCATCTTAACTATTTTTGTTGTTTGTTTCCCCCCTTGTTTTTATTACTTTGTGCTGAATTTCTTGTGTAAAAAGATGCAATACATATTACTTTTCTTTTATTAGCAAAGATTGAGAAGAAAATTAATATTTTAAAAGTGAAACATTAAAAAGTGGTAAAATACATATTATAAACTGAGTTTTTCTCGAGGTGCATTTACATTTCAGATTGTCGACTTACGAGCCAATATAAAAATAATAAGAGTGAAAAATAGAAAACAAGATACCGCCGCTTCCTCAAAGACAGAAAGGCGTCTCACCTGCCACGACGTGGGCTGCTCCGCGTTGGTCAGCAGCCTCCCGAGTTTATCGTACAGGTTGCTCAGAAGCTCCGCCCCCAGCATCTCATACACGTACATCAGCGTGTCCGAGATGTCCACCCTGAAGGACATGCACAAGCAGACGTGAGGCGAGCGACTATGGAACGTGAGGCGCTCATCTACGTTTCAGCTGAGAGGAAATCACACGGTCTCCTCTCCTGAAACACGAGGGGCCGGCATCACACCTGTAGATCCTGAATTGCTCCTTCTCATCGGAGGACCAGGACGCGTACTCCTGGTCGGTGGGGAACTGGGCCTTGTGGAGCAGGACATCCACCAGCTGGAAATACACCGGCCGGTACACCTGCAGGTACACCGCCTGCTTATCCGACTCGAAGGACATTATTTCATCCTGAGGAAGAAGAAAGGACGCATAAAATAACTATTTCTGCACTTTGAAATACCCCAAACATCTGTTATCACATGCAGATGTTGTTAACAGACAGCAAGGTTGGAGAATAGCTCCCGGCAGCAGACCAACGCAGGTCACTTTGGTCCAACTATAGGTTGCGACGGCGTGTAAACAAAGGGGGCATTTAACGAGCGATTGAATCGTTCCTAAAGAAAAGAAAAAGTAAATTAAATTTGTCGGAGCGGAGAGACGCTTCTGGAAGGCTCCGCTCCGGTTGGAGTCACACGCCTCGTCCTGATTGGACAGAGATGTTACTGGACCGCCACCCGTTAGGTTAAACGTTATCTACGTCTCCTCCTCGGGTTTATCGGCGGCTGTGTTCCCAAAACAACACCCTATCTAAAATAAGCAACGTTACATCGAGTGCTTGCTAAACCTCGTGTCGGATGAAGTAAAGGAAAGAGCCGTCATAAGATTTTACACAGTCTGGCGCCTCTAGTGGCAGACGGAGGTACGACGTGCAGGAGCTGGAGCGAGAGGCCGGTCTTACTTGTAGCGTGTACCAGAAGGTGAGCGTGAGCGAGCTGGTGGTCTCGTTGACCGGGTAGTGGCCGGGGACGCCCGTGCAGAACATGATCATGTTGACTAAAGCCAGGAAGCTCTGCCAGTGATCCACCTGCTCCAACAGGGTCCTGGAGCAGAGACAAACAACACAGGAAACCGGTTCGTCTGGGATGTTTGTTTTATGTTATCGGATTGTCTTCCACAGCATTGAATCAGAGATGTTTTAATACCATAATAACTCTGGAGGATTATATGGAGTTATGTATCATTTTGGTTGAGACACATGTGGACCAATGGATTTCCAGGACTTTAAACCAAATTTCCATGACCAAATATTTTGTATACCTTATATGACAAATAAACGAGAGACAATAGTTTGATTTTAAAGAATAAATATATAAATGTTTAATCTTTTAGTTAAAACTGTGTAAATGAACATGTGAATATAATAAATGTTCATGACTTTAACAAAACTTTTGGGATTCAATTGACTTTTCCAGGCCTGGAAATAACAATTTTATAAAATGTCATGACTTTTCCAGGTTTGACCGTACAAACCCAGACCTTTACACCCCCCCACACACACCACACACACACACACACACACACACACACACACACACACACACACACACACACACACACACACACACACACACACACACACCTGGAGTGGTTCTCCCCCAGTGTGACGGCGATACGGCAGATCCCGTGGCAGGTCTCCATGTCTCCGTTCTGAACCGCCTCCCGGAGCTGCTCCTGCAGGGCCAGCACTTGAGGGACCATCTTCAGCAAGGTGTTCACATATCTACGGACACACAACAACAGACGACGCACAACAACAGACGACACGGTTAGGAGTCTGGTTCATCTACAAGAAAGAACAGAGTGAGAAGTGCCCGGCGTGGAGCATGAAACGGACTCACGCGTCGCTCACGGCGAGTTTGATGTATTTATCGCTCCTTCTCGAGACGAGTTTATTTAAAACCACATTTCAGTAGATCCCCCCCCCCCGGGAGAACACACAACATGGGAACCGGGGAGACTATTCAAAGCGTCCGCTCAGAGCGACTGTCAGTTATTATTCTGTCTTCTTCCTGCCGTCTATAATTCCTGCACTCCGGGCGATAACACACGTATGTGCGCACACACACACACACACACGCACACATACGCAGACACGCACACACTCCTCGGCACAGGCTCAGATCTGCTCATGTGACAACATCAGACGGCGTCCGCCCGTCCTCCTTAATGACGGCGTGTGAAGGGGGCGACATTTGGAGATGAAGGGCGTGTGCACGCGCCTGAATGTCACCGAGGAAATGATGTGCATGAGCCAACACTATAAATGTAGGGGGGGGGGGGGGGGGGGGGGGCATGCAGGCCATGCTCCGTCTTTTATGAGAACGTCAATACGGACGTGGGACCACAACAATAAATATTCATCAATGGCACGGCAAGGTTGTGAGAGAAAAAAAGAAAAAGACATAAACAAATCAACCCGTAAAATCCACGGTGACTAATTAAGAGCCGTTACAGGTTCGCTTCATACATTATTGTGACAGTATTTCAATTAAAAAGGCACAATTTATAGAAATTGGGACATTATTGTCACATGAGATTATATACATTGTTTTGTACTGTAATTAATTGGAATATGGCATACGGGTTGAGTTTTCATGGTATTCAAGTAAAATCAAACAAAAACATTATAATTATATCCATATTACTGCTGATTATTATGCATAAAAAGTGTAAATATTAAGTAAAAGCACCCAAAAGTAAACCCGACAATATCGACGGTGATCAGGCGAAACCAATCGGACGACGCTCCTTCTAAACGAGATTCATCACCGATAAACAACGGGCCGATCTGCTCTGCAGGTTGAACACATTTTTCATTTTGCTCCTTTGGAAGCATCCACCAGAAGCCTCCATCAGGAGCCTCCGTCAGCCTGGTGGAGGCCCAGTCCCCTCCACAGCTACCCACTCTGACTCCGCCCTCTTTGGCCTCCGTCCTCTAGGCTGTACCTGTGTTAACCTACATCCTCCAATGTGCTCAGGGGCCTGAGAGAGGGGCTGTGTGTGTGTGTGTGTGTGTGTGTGTGTGTGTGTGTGTCAGATTGCACTCATAAGATCATGTATTTTTAACAAGCTGCTTTGAGGAATGCAGCTCATGCACCGTTGGAAGAGAAGGGCGTGTGATGCGATTCAGAGTGGTGTTTGTGCGTTTTGACCTCCATTTCTCTCACAAACAAAAGATTTCTCAGTCTCCTTTCCGCTAACTCCTAGTTTCCTCTGTCCTCTCCTCTTATCCTCATATCCTCCCCTGCCCTGCTGTTACACACTTTATGTTTCCTTCCTCCCTTCCTGACTCCTCCTCCTTTATTCTCCCTCCCTCCACCTCCCCCCACCTCTGATCCCCTCTGCAATTACTGCTACCACTCCGAGACAGGGGAAATGGGTTGCCTGGCAACAGGATGCAGCTGGACCAATCGCGTGCCCCCAAATGAGTTGACTGTAATGTGTTTAAACAGAGGCAGAGAACAAGAGGCAGGGAGGAGGGCTCCGTGCTGATGGTGAGAGGAGAGAGAGAGAGAGAGAGGGGAGAGAGAGAGCAAATAGATTGAACGAACAAAGAATCTGAAGATGGAAGATTACTAAATATGGGATATGACTTCCTAGAGAGGGCGGAGGCCTCATCAGCATCAAGTGACACAACGGGGAGAAAGGAAGACGCGTTTCCAAATGATGACACCAGCTGAAGAGTCTGCAGACCCCCGCCTCTCGCTGACGTAGTTGTACCTGGAGGAGCTCAGACAACCTGTGACTCCGTTCACCGTCTTCCCTCCGTCTATTTACGCTCACACCCTTTCACACCTTCACCCCTCCCTCTCTCCTTCCCTCTGCCCCTACCTTCATATCTCTATATCTCTCCCTCCTTCTCCCTCCCCCTCTCTCTTCATCTCCCCTCTCCCCTTCTTCTTTCCTCCCTCCATCTCCATCTCTCCATCTCCCTCCCTCCCCCTCTCTCTAGGGGAGGGGTAATGGGTGCCTGCCACGTCTGAATCAACCGGGGCATGATGTCATCTCTCCCCAGTTCCCTGTAACCATAGCAACGCCAGCCAACCGAGAAATGCCGCTCTCCTCCCCCTGGCTGTCATCTTGCCCTTTATCAATCCCTCCCTCCTTCCCCCCCTGGTGCCCCCCCCCTTTCTGTTTCCTGTCCTTGGCTAATGCATCTTCCCCCCCCACTCTCTATTCCTCCCTCCTCCGTCATACGAGTTTCTCCCCGCCGTCCGTCCGCACCTTTGGGAGTCGGGCTGCGAGATGGCGTTGACCACGGCCTCCACCGCCGTGTCAAAGAGCTCGGGGTCGGGCAGCGCGCTGAAGCAGTCGTGCACCAGGTCCTCGCTCTCGTTGAGCGGCACGTCCAGCAGCACCCAGGACGAGAGGCAGCGCAGCACGCGGGCCTTCACCGCCCCGGGGCTGTCCGTCTGACGCAGCAGTTGCTGCAGCAGAGGACACACGGACCCCCACTCTCGGCCCAGGGCGCCCCGGACCTGCAGGGGGGGGGGGGGGGGGGGGTTAGAGACCGCTACTGTAACGCTCACGTGTGATGAGGTCCTCTGGATTGTGAGCAGCTTCATTTGAACTTTCTCTATATGTCATTACAGCGTGTTGACACACCAATAGGATGCTTTCTTGAAACATTACTCAATTGGAAAATTAACAATTATTATGTTGTAAATGTACACACAAAACTTGACAGTATATATATATGTGTATATATATATGATATACTATTATACTGTATATAAGTTTTATTTGTTGAGTAACAATTCACAACATATATATATATATATATATATATATATATATATATATATATATAAACTGACAACGTATATATAAATATTTACAATGTATATATATATATATATAATATATATGTTGTGTATATATTATATACACAACACATATATATAATATATATATATATATATACACACACATGTGTATATATATATATATATATATATTTAAAATGTATATATGTATTTACACATGTATATATATATATATATATATATATATATATATATATTTAAAATGTATATATGTATTTACAACATATATATATATTTACATTTACAATGTATATATATATATATATATATATATATATATATTTATTTATATTTTCATATCTATGCATCTATATATAATTGATAATTTTTTACAGAGCATTAACTGCCAGATCTAGGTACCTGACGATGCACTAAAGACACATTTCAGAAACACATTTCTGTATTTGAGGTTTTGAAGATAAAATAAATGCTACATCAACCCGTGACTGTCGGCGGGGGGAGAGAGGTGCTTCCTTGCACACGTACCTGTCCCTTCCTGTACTGCGGCAGGCGGCTGGTCTGGAACTCCTCGGGCAGCACGGTGAGCAGCTCCAGCAGCGCCAGGCAGCGCGCCCGCCCGTCCACCCCTCCCCCCTCCTCCTGGAACACGCGCACCATCTCGGCCACGGCGCCCGGCCAGGCCTCGGGCATGGTGTTGAGCGCCAGCGACGCCAGAGCCACGCACAGCCGCGTGAGCACCATCTTGGAGCCGGTGGAGAAGCAGGCGATCTGGGAGAACAGCTGCGTCTTCAGGGACTCGTACTGGTCCGAGGGGATGTCGGACCAGTACCGGGAGATCTTGGTGTGAAGCGCGCTCGCGCCAAAGTACTGGATCTCTGGCACCTGGGAGAGACGACGATGACATCGGTGTTATTGGGTGTTTATGATGCTTCGCCGACAGGCGTTCAGGCCGATAAGGAATTGAGATGGACGAAGGGTTGCAAAGGGGCGGAAACTTTCCGGTAAATTTCCGGAAACTTTCCATGGGAATTTTGGCTCGAGTTTTTTTCAGGGTTCTTACACATGTTGACCGATGGATTTCCAGGACTTTTCCAAGACTTTAAACCAAAGTTCCATGACCAAATTGAAATCTCGGTAAAAACATGAACAATTTAGAACATTTTGTGTATTGTGTACGCCGGCTTACATTTTGAGCATTTTTCTTTAAAAAAAATATTCATTATTTCAAAATGAACATGTGATCATAAAATAATGTTCATGACTTTTCCAAAACTTTTATGATTTAAGTTTTTTCCATGACTTTTCCATTTTAAAATTCCATGACTTTTCCAGGTTTTCCATGACTGTACAAACCCTGTTTTTTGCAAAGCATATAACAGGGAACTTAAATGTAGTTGAGAACAAGACTATGCAAGCCTAGCTTAGCCGGACCCTGAATTTGTTTTATTCAACGTTTATTCAACGTTTTTGTTGTTCGATGAAAGAATAAAGTTCTACTCACAAAATGTCAAAAAAGTACAAAATGTAATTTTTAAAAGTTGTATTATAAATGTTTGCATGCATGTCTGCTTATGACAAGGTAAATACAGTTAAATACCGTTAATTCCCATGGAAAGTTTCCAACTTTGAATATTCCCGGAATTTTGCAACCCTAGATGGACGCAAATGGGTGTATGCGAGTGTGTGTGTGTGCGAGTGTGTGTGTGTGTGTGTGTACCTTATCTGGGCTCAGGAGGGACCAGCAGAACTGCCAGGCCTGAGGTGAGACCTGAGCCTGCATGAGCCATTTCTGGGCCAGGTTCTTGTTCTCTATATTGGGATCGTAGTACAACTGGTGGAGGGCCTGGAAATGAAGAAGAAGAAGAAAAAGATGTTGATTGGTTCGTTTGAGAAACGTTCAGTGGGTGTCAGAGACCGACAGAGGGGAGCGTGACGCAGTCCTTTGAGCTCTCGCGTGGTGAAAGGAGCTGGTTACCTTGAGAGAGAAAAGAGCACCAGGCGCACACGCCGACGGTTTACCTCAAAACACCGGAGGAGGCAATGACCTGAAAACATCTTTCTGAGAAGCACCGCTCGGAGTAATTTGAGCACTTGAGTGCAGAGGGAACAAGAGGCCGCCAAAGAGGAAGTGGATAAAGGGATGAGTACGAAAGAGGGGAATGAAAGGAAAGGGGACGAGGGGAGCCGTAATTAAAGCGACACCTCTTATCTGGCCAGGAGAGAATGTTCCGGCATGTTTTTACCCCCCCCTCACCTCGCTAAAACTGCTGGCAGTCCATGTCTGACAAGCATCACAGGGGGGGGGGGGGGGGGGGGATAAATATAAAACCATTCAGCTCGTCTTGCTCTCCTCTTTCATCCCTCCAGCCTCAAACCGTCCATCCAGCTTCCTCCGCCCTCTCGGCTCCTTCCACGCGTCTCCCCCGTCCCTCAGAGAGGCTCGTGAGCCGCCGTACAGACTGTACCGGCTGTGATGACGGGGCAGCTGCAGGAGCATCAACATAGCGTCAATGCCCACTGAAAGCGGGGGAGTCTCTCTCTCTCTCTCTCTCTCCCTCTCTCTATCCCTCTCTCGCTCGCTCTCTGCCGTCTTGCAAAACGCAATTATCTCCGTCTGCACTTACTGTACGAGCCTCTGAACGACTGGCGGGTGTTAATGAGCCGGCTGCTGGTTGGGAGTCGGGTGGCGGTAGTTCACGTGAGAGAGAGACGGCTGGTGCTGCAGGTGCTGCAGCTGATTGATCTCTTTTCACCCAAGATTATTTGCGTTTTCACTGCAGTTTTACAAAAAAGAATGGTGTTTTTCTTTTCTAATTTGATCAGATTACTATAGAAAGAGCTGCATGACGGGCCAGATGAAATATGCATTGTGTTGTGATTTAGTGCTCTCTCTCTCTCTCTCCCTCCCCCTCTCTCTCTAATGGATCAATACCTCGCCCTCGCCAGAGAAAGCACCAGGACGTTTCTGGTTAGTCAGCTCCGCTCTGCCCTTTTTTCTGGAAGCGAAGCTGTGACATCAGAGATCAAGGCAGCAGCGGATCGTTACCGCAGTCCGCCGTGTGACTGCAGACCTCTCCTCCTCCTCCTCCTCCTCCTCCTCCTCCTCCTCCTCATCCCATCGCAACCAGCGCCGCGTCTGAGCGCGTCTGGTTTCCCCCGCGGCGTCTCATCAAAGGAGAAGACACACAAACGGTCCGTTCCCTGCGTTATTGTTCTCGCACAGAGCCACCGCCCCGCTCCCGGAAACCACAGCGGCCCGTTATCCCGACTAACTCCCCGTAATTGCCCATCACCGGTTTGTTTTCATCAAATAAATGCAGCGTTTATGTTTTCCTTTAATACGTCGGAGCAACTAATCGTATCTACAGATGGTCGCAGCCGGCCTGAACCGCCCGGCTTCCCCCGAGGGCGGCGGCGAGCTCCTGGCAGACGGCGTCAAAAAAAGGTCTGCGGCCGCTCGCCAGCGGGAGGAGGGCCGAGAGGGCCGCACGCGAGATAAAAACACGGCTCGGGGAGACCATCTGCTCACACGCACAGCCACACACTCTCTGCCACCGGTACACACCCGGAGAATAGCTGCGAGATGGGTCGGAATTTTTTTTTTTTTTTGCTGCGTTGAAGGTGCAATATAGAAGATTTGTTGTTATCTGAGCTCCTCTGATGTTTGTTGGCCGAGCCGGCTACAGCTGAGAGCTAGAGCGGGCGCTCGGTAGAGAGCATAGCTTCACGTCTCAAGATTGGGCTTTGAATTATGAACATGTTGGCATTAGTTGCCAATTGGATAGAAATTGACCGTGCTATGGTAAAAAGAAGATGTTGACCTTTTTCATGACCTTGACCTTTGACCCGATCGATCCCAAATTCTAATCAAATGGTCCCCGGATAATAACCAATCATGCCACCAATTTTCAAGCGAATCGGTTCAATACTTTTGGAGTTATGCGAGTAACATGCATATAAACAAACAAATAAACAAATAAACAAGTACATAAATAAATACACAGCGATCAAAACATAACCTTCAGCATTCTCAATGCGAAGGCAACAATGTCTCCACCGTAGCGTCCGCCCTATCCTCCGGATTCCCCCATCAGGTGAACGCTTCACCCCCCTCAGCTCTTTTCCGTGGTTTGCGTCGGGAGGCAACGGGAACGCTCGCCATCTTAAGTAATGACCTTTGAGAAAAGGCCGTGTAGAATAATATGAAAAGGACAAACAAGAAGCAAATGAAGTGAGCATCGGCCAGTGAGCGTGGCGTCTTTCTGTAAACAAAGCGAGGCTGCACACGTGGCGTGTTTACACGCAGCGGGTGATGGAATCTCGCCGCCACGGGCTCGGCGCCACGTCTTCTCGCCCATCTGTCACACCCTGAAGTCGTGGCGGCGATGGCCGTGGGCGGTGTCGATGCTTCGCGGCACGCCGCTGACCCGCCGTCGTCACCGTCGTCGTCGTGACTCTGCGCGGGGACGGCGAGGACCGAAGACGTGCGGGAGGGCGCCGACCGGCGAGGGAACGGAGAACAATCGGTCGGCGTGCGCGGGCGGTTGTTGACAGCACGCCGCCAAGAAAGACATTAATAACGCCACGTTGCCAATAGCGATGGAATCTCAGCGCAGGAGAAGCAAAACAAACCCCCGCGGCGAGCGGCTCGACGCGCAGACCTCAGTTAGAGGAGCGGTCCCCGCCTCATCGCTCAGAACAGCGTCTGCAGAAAGGAAAAAGATTGGAACAGAAGAGCTCGCTCCAGGATGGGTGAGCATCGTGTAACCTACAAGACAGGATCTCCACTTTGAGCCCATATATATAGATATATTTTATTTTTTTCCAACAAGGACTGGGTGGTAATAGTCATCGGGTTCCCTCTCCTCTAAAATAGCCTCTCCAACCACCACAATCATCCTCAATAGAGCATGCATCACTCCTCCGGGTCAGATCCCTCTGCTCTGTGCTGCAGTGTGTTATCAGGCGGGATGAATCATCTCCATAAAACACTCACACACCTTACCCTACTATACCTCCTCTCCGCTCTGCATGGATTCTCCATCGGGTGCACAGGTGTGATCCTTTCAGGATCTCCTCCGGTCCGCCGTGAGATAAGTGTGGCACGCGACGGCAGAATGAAAGGATCGAGTGGTTTCTACTTCAACGCTGCCGGTCAGACGGACAAAAGAAACTAGGAGGTTGAGAAGGATGAGAATCAAGATGCTTACATGAAGCATGTTATTCCCCCCCTACCTACCCTTTTCCCCCCCCCCGGTAAAGTCAGCACCTTGCGCAACAGTTCAGAGCTGTGCTGCGGCGCCTTTCTGGTGGTAGTTTGTCTCGGGGGGGGAAGCGAATCGGCTAAAATCCTAAACGTGAAGCGCCCCAAATGTCCTCCCGAGTCCACGCGCTTGACAATAGTGATTAATCTAGACGAGGGGAATCATAGCGGAGCGGAAATGTAACGCGGCGTCTACGAGCCGCTCAGCACCGACACAGGCTGACAACGTGGGACTTTGTTCCACACACACACCATTGAACAAAGGTTTTTTTTCTAGTGGACACACACACACAGAAGTACTGAGCCAGGAACCATCATCTCCACCACCACGTGTGTGTGTATCTCTCTCTCCCTCCCTCCCTCTGTTTTATTTTTGTTTTAATGTTTTTTTGTTTGAACTTGATTTTTAAAAAACTGATTTTTTAAAAACACTTTATTTTTAATGAAACGCTGTACAAGCTAAGAAAATGTAAATAAAGTGTTTTTCAAAAATCGAAAAATAATAATCTCTCCCTCTCTCTCTCCCTTTCCACCGTCCCGCCGAACGACAGCGACAGATCTACTGCACCTTTCAATGTTTTCACTCGTTTACCAACTGATTTTGCTCGTCGTTTCTAAGCCCGTTTGATTTCCTGCGGTTGACCCCGTCGCCGTGTCTGCCGCTCCGTTCGGCCGGATGCTGTTGTGACTGTGAGGCAGAGGGTGAAGTAAATATAATTACAGGTAAAAGCAACAGCTCAGACTTCTCTAAATGTATTACACGAGGCTTTCAGGTGCGCACGCAGTGGGATACTCGAGACCCTCCGTCTCCCTCTCCGTCTCGTGAGCGAACCACCTCATACCGCTCCCACGGCTAATTAAGTTCAGTATCTCATCAGTTTGAAAATGCACGCGTGTTGTTATTACAAAATGCTCAATGCCTTGAAGGGAAATTATACCTCAGATGCTGTTTGTCATGTCGTATCAGTTAATGAGATTCCCGATGGCGCTGGAGCACTCGGAGGGGACCGCACGCTTTTTAACGGGGTCGGAAAATGGACCTTAAATTGCACAAACCCACACAAAAAGAACGAGAGCAATCATAGTAGACTAGTTTATTGGCTGCTTTGTTTCTTTGGAAAGGCTTTTGAAAGTGTTTTGGCAACGGAGGTTTCACTTCCATTATCAATTAAGCATTTAATTCCAGAAAAATAAAAGCTTGATCGGATGAAATATTCAAAGAAAATCCATCTGGTTGGGTATCAGCTGCTTTCACTAAAGGCTTCCCTAATACATCATAACAAATTATTTATGACGCTCCCCGTTACATGAATTATACATTTGCTAACGAGTATTTTCTATGATTTATTGAAGGTGAGAGGAAATGTGAGAGACATTTCCTTCATGCCCCCCCCCTTCCCAAATGGTAACAGAGCACCACTTTCTTCACCTGAACAAATGAATAAAGGGCTAATCCGGAGGGAGGACAGGACCTTCGCTCATTGTTTCGTCATCCCCCTTTTCTCCTGTATTACACGATTATCAGGCTGAGACATTCAGGAATGTGCATGTGCTTCTTCTTCTTCTTCTTCTTAAAACCTGCCTCTAAATCCTTTTCTGTCGCATCATCAACCCCCCCCCCTCCCTCCCCCTCCTCCTTTACTGGCACTGTCAGACATCGACCCCGTCCCACCCCTCCCTCCGACGCCCTCTACCACCCCGATTCATCTCATCATCACATCGTCTGCGCTCTTCCACAGGAGCACCTTTTCTCTCTCTCCCTCTCTCCCTCTCTCCCTCCATCCTCCCCCATCCCCTCACGTCAGAGTCAGTGGCCACCCGGCAGGAGAGAGATTCATCACAGCAACCTTGCAGTCACAGTAAACACAGCCAAGAAGGCGCTCGTGCACGCACACACACACACACACGCACACACACACACACACACACACACACACACACACACACACACACACACACACACACACACACACACACACACACACACACACACACACACACACACACACACACACACACACACACACACAATCCAACAGAGGAAAAACAAGACCCCAGATGAGTATTTTTCCACAACAGCTGATCTTATTTTCTAAAGATCATCCATTCATTCAAGACTTATAAAAGACAGGTGAGCTAAATCCCCGGATGCAAACATCATCTCTCTCATAAATTCAATATCATCATGTGCGACACGGTAAATAAATAAAGCTCCGGAGCTTCTTCCCCCTCCGGTTGTTTCTGTAGCTTCAGAAAAGAGGACCACAGTCCCGAGACTGACCTTCTCCACGTTTTCCACCGTGAAGTCCAGGGCGTCCGGCGTCGCCGCTATCCTCCCCGGAGTCTCCATGTCTCCACCGGCACGGAGCTGTCAGACGACGGGAGCAAAAACACACGTTCAGGAGCCAACCGACGCCGTCACACTCACCGACAAAAACACAAGAATATGTAATAAAATAGTGTCCACGGCAGCCGTTGGATTCAAGCGAGCTAGGCTCGACGACCCCATGGATTTAGACACAAGGATGACACCGAGAAGCTAACCGGTGTCGCGGTTTAAGAAGCGACCGTGTTAACTGGAGACTTTGAGGCAAACGCGTCCGTTGTTGTCGTAGTTACAGACAGCTGTTGAAAAAAGGAAGCGAACACGTAGCTGCCCCTCGTGGATGCCGCATTGTTTAATTTGTATAGCATACATTATGTATTCGGGAGGGTTTGACATTGAATTACATAATCAAACCAAGCGGCATTCAATAAGACAGCTATACGTGTTCTATACGCTAACGGCCGTCGTAACTACGACAACGGACGCGTCCGCTGAAAAGTCCCCAGTTAACAGGGTCGCCTGTTAAACCGTAACACCGGCTCGAGCTAACGTTAGCTCCCGCTAGACGGACACTGGAGCAACGGCTCCCGCGCGCCGTGCTCACGTCCAATAACTAACATGCGCGTGACTTTAACGTGAATATAGTATATACACGGATATACTAACATGTTCAGAGTGAGACAGCATTCTCAAAACACTGCCGCGTCCGTGTATCGCTCCGAGGAGAGCCGTGTTTTTTCCACACCTTTCTGTCCTGCGACTGCACGAGACGACGCTGGGCTCCGTCACCGAGGGCTCCTCCGCTGCGTTCAGGCGCTGTGGGAAATATCGCGATCACGGATCGCCCAACAAAACATGAGATTTGGAAATAACCCCCCCAAAATATACAAAAATGGAGCGGTGTGCGTTGTTTAGAGTTATGCTGAATTAGTTTATGTACATATTCGGTTATTCTGATAAACGGACCCGATCTTGTGTTTCGGTTTCGTTTCGTCAAATTGTCCGACTCTCTCTCTGATAGTTTCATATTTATGAAAACAACATTTGAATGCGGCATTTCCTCCTCGCACACATTGTTTTATATTATTATTTTTTGGAACGGAAAATAAATGTAATTCATTACATGGTTGCATGTATTACCTGATAATACATGCAACCAAAAAAACTGTCATATACTGAAATGTGAATGCCTCACCCTTGCTGAAGGATTCAATGGCGATCTTCAGTCAGACATTGATTGACTGTATGCTCAGTTTCTGATGGATATTCAGATATTCATACAACATAAGCGGTAGGTGACGTCAGGTTGGCTCACAGAGGCAACAGACCATTGACGGAGTGACACTCAGATGACCAGCTGTGTTCAACAGCAGCAGCAGCAGCAGCACACTGGTTTATATTTAACATGTGCGTCAGTGACCTGTTGTGTTCACTGTTGCTGGTTAACATGTAAACCCACAGGACGAGTGCAGTGAACGTTCATTCATGAAAAAAACATATCTCAAGATTCACCTGAGCATATTTAATAATTAATACACCACACACCACCCAATTATATAGCGAATATATGGCGAATACATAACGGCTATATATATATATTATTATTATTATTATTATTATTATTATAGTATTGCCATTTTATATAACGCGTATATTTTTCTTCTCAATGGTAAAATCACCTATAGCGCACCACTGCCCCCTCGTGGTCAAAGTGAGACATCACACGACAAGAAGACGACCTGCAAAAAGCGCCAGTCATGCAAAAACAAAAGTGAGGATGACAGTTAGTTTAACCTTCCGGATCAAATCACATACCTGAGAGAATATACTTTAACTTTATGAATAATAATTTACTAATTAATTTCTTCATAAAGCACAACGTCTTGACATGTCTGGTGTGCACTTTAGCCCTTTGCTGCTGCAATGCTGCACATTTCACAACATAAATGACTTAATTCAGAACTCATTGTCCTTAGATGAAACACACACACACACACACACACACACACACACACACATATATATATATATATATATATATATATATATATATATATATATATATATATATATATATATATATATATAATACTGGCTTTATACTCATGACTCATTTCTGATGCTAATAAAAATCATTCAAATTTAAAATGTAATCATCATGGTTTCCCATAATAAGACTGTTGTTTTATGCATGCTCTTCTATCACGGTGCGGGTAGGTGGCACACAGTCAGTGGCTCTCGCTGACTATTTTGAACAGGGAACACGTGGCAAAGAGAGAGAGAGCGAGAGCGAGAGAGAGAGAGCGCGCGAGAGGGAGAGAGGGATGGGGAGGGGGGAGGGAGAGGGATGGGGGGCGCACACACTCCTCCTTCAGTCTCTCCAGCCACTCACACTCACGCACACACATACACACACACCGAGCTGCCGTCTGCAGTGGCTGGTACAGTCTGAGCCTCCAGCCTTCCCGGGATTTGTGAAGCCGACCCTCGGAGCCTCGGTCCCGGTGTCTCGGTCCCGGTGTCTCGGTCCCGGTGTCTCGGTGGTCCCGGTGTTTCTCTCCCGCGTTGCCCGGCGGACCGACGATGGAGCCCAGAGTGTGGCTGTCGCTCTGCGCGCTGCTGCTGGCTCACGGCGGAGCCGCTGCTGACGGTAGGAGCTGGAACACCGCTTTAAACACACACACACACACACACACACACACACACACACACACACACACACACACACACACACACACAATATCTCACCTGCCTCCAGGTGTGTTTTTGAGCAGAGATTTAATCATAAAGAAAAGCGTGAACTGTGTGTATCTCTGTGTGTACGTGTGTTTTCTTCTTCTTCTTCTTCTTCTTCTTCTTCTTCTTCTTCTTCTTCTTCTTCTTCTTCTTCTTCTTCTTCTTCTTCTTCTTCTTCTTCTTCTTCTATTTGTTTTAACAGCCTCACGCTTTATCTGTCACATCGCTCCCTCCTCCCCCTCCTCCTCTTCCTCCTTCTGCTTGCATTACATGTGCACTCCTCTCACACACACACACACACACACACACCCTGTATTGAACTCTTACCCACCTTTCTCTCTCTCTCTCTCTCTCTCTCTCTCTCTCTCCCTGCTCCCCCCCCCCCCATCTTCAATTTCGGTCCCTTATGTTTTTCCCAGCAGCGACAACAACAAAAAACACGTGAAAAAGAAACAAATCTTCTTCTTTCTTTGGTCCAACATACCCGGTGGTGTTTATAACCAATTACTCTCTTTCTATACTCTTCTATGTAACTGCAATGTGTTCATTATGGTAGATACAAAATAATAATTGAACACATATAATCGTGAATATGAGTGACTGTCGATCATGAAGGAGAACATAGAGCCTGATTGAAATCTATTGGGATAACCATAATGTTATTTATATGTAATGTATGACTCATGCAAGTGAGTTATGATCAAACATAACCGTATTTAATATTTTTTCATGGTTTATATTTCACTTTTGTCCGACCCGATGCACTAAAACAATATTCTTTGAGTTTTAAGCGTATTTTGATGATTATCAGGATAATATCTCAAATTATTTTGCCCAGAATATTTCGAGACATGTTTATATCTTAACAAAAAAATGTAATGTATTACGAAAAACATCAGAAACCAAAAATTACCCCTTATGACCGACGCAATAAAATACATAATACATTTGAATGTGAACGTTATTTATTGTCAAGTGTGAATGATTTAACGACCTAACGACTGCACCTCTTTAGTAACACATCCTTTATTCGTGTTGAAAGATCCCGAAATAAAGTTATTTCCCTGCATATGGTTACAGGTGTAATTAACGTTCTTTCACACGGCGTTCCCGCGGTCGTGTAGCTGCGACACAATGAACAACATCACCAACCCGCCCTCTAAGTGCAGTGAATTAAAGACTCTGGCGAGGCACAATGAGGCCGAGGACTGCAGCAGCCGAGAGCCCGGAGGTCCCGTCCGGACTCAACGTGTGAAATAAAACCTTTTTATTACAATAAATGATATCAATACTCTGAGGGGAATGACTGCTGAGCTTTACCTGCAAGTAAATATGAGAGAAAACACACAAAAACAACCAAAATCGAATAGAAATAACCGTGAAAGGCCAATTAGAAAGGGGGTGTAACGATGCCTTCAGGTTCACACACACACACTCCGGTTCTTTGGGACTTTACAGTAGCGGGTGAAGCGGGAGCGGCTACCTGCGGCGAGAGCCTGAAGCATCCGGTGAGAAGGAGAGAGCAGCGGTGCGAAACACTGCTTCTCTTTATGAACCTCCTCTACACACACACACACACACACACACACACACACACACACACACACACACAACGTGCTACTCCAGCGTTTTGACCTGGCGGCTCTAATGGAGGTCAAGTGAGGGAACAAGGCCAGTATTCTGCCGCCGGGCAGCGCCTTCGTCTATTTATGTTGTTGTATCAGTTAAGAGTTCAAACGGGTCTCTCTCTCTCTCTCTCTCTCTCTCTCTCTCTTTCTCTCTCTCTCTCTCTCCTCTCTCTCTCTCTCTCTGTGTGGGCCGATGAGCCGAGTGAGTGATTACGGAGGTAATGAAAGGCATCATGGCAGTGTGTTAGTGAGCGGTAATGACATTACGTTACAGCGGTGCTCTGGTTTTCATCAACAGTGTGTGTGTGTGTGTGTGTGTGTGTGTGTGTGTGTGTGTGTGGGGGGGACCAAGAGAGCGACAACGGTCTTCCTTTTCGGAACGACGTCATCCGCTGGTTTTTGCGGTGTGTTCGAGTGCATCTTCGTTTCTCGCGGAAAAAGAAAACCACTCACGTGTTTTTTCTGTGTGACCGTTGAGAGGTTCCCAACCCGCGGTCCCCGGTCCCCAGAGGGGCCTCAAGGGGCCTCACGCCGGACCGCTCGTCGTGAGCTTCGAGTTCATCGGCGGTTCGAACGACCGCCACGATTTACGTTTTTATCGTAACTACGCCGTCCGCTGGTTTTCTGCCTTTATTCCGGTGACCAACTCAGAACACTGCCCCCTGCTGGTGGGGAGAGGAACTCCCCTTCTCGCAGGCGTCTTCTCGGTGTGTTCGAGTGCTGCTTCTCTTTTTGGAGCTTTTTATTTGAACAACATGCAGGGGCCCATAACTTTCTCTGGATAAACATTATCCATAATGTGCTGACTGGCATGGGGTTGTGTGTGTGTGTGTGTTTGTGTGTGTGTGTGTGTTTGTGTGTGTGTGTGTGTGTGTGTGTTTGTCTTGGAGTAACGAGCCAATAAGCCGTTAATGACTCTGAGGCCGATGATTATCTGAATGTGACTCTCTCCTCATCAGATGACGTCCGAGCTGCTGCCTCCTCCTTCTCCTCCTCCTCCTCCTCCTCCTCCTCCTCCTCCTCCTCTGAAAACGAGGCCCTCCTGGCCCCCGAGGTCCCTGAAGCCCCCGTAGCCCCTGAGGTACCTGAAGCTCCCAAGGTCCCCGAGGTCCCTGAAGCCCCCGTGACCCCCGAGGTCCTTGAAGCCCCCGTGGCCCCCGAGGTCCTTGAAGCCCCCGTGGCCCCCGAGGTCCTTGAAGCCCCCGAGGTACCTGAACCCCCCGAGGTTGCCGAGGTCCCTGAAGCCCCCGTGGCTCCAGAGACCCCCGAGGTCCCTGAAGCCCCCGAGGTCCTTGAAGCCCCCGAGGTCCCTGAAGCCCCCGTGGCTCCAGAGACCCCCGAGGTCCCTGAAGCCCCCGAGGTCCCTGAAGCCCCCGAGGTCCCTGAACCCCCCGTGGCACCCGATGTCCCTGAAGCCCCCGTGGCTCCAGAGACCCCCGAGGTCGGGTCCAGCCTGGAGCCCACCGCTCACGATGCCGACGGTCCGAGCGTCAACGCCACGGCGGAAGGAGACGCCGCCGCCGAGGACCCCGAGCTGAAGACAGGTACCCACGCAACCGCCCGATTTTAAATGTAGGAAACACGCCGTGGTCCCGGCGGTCCCGGTGACGGGAGGCCGCCGAGAGGCTCGACATCAAGTCTTTATCTCATCGAAAACGTTTCACAAACGAGGAACTCTTCCTCCAGATTTATTTATTCAAAATAACAGCAGAGAGAACTTTAGAAAAGAAAAGAGGAGCTGAGAGACGAGAGACGAGGCGGCGGGGTGTCGAGGAGTGATTAAATGCTGTGTGACTTCTCACACGGGGGTGAGAGAGGTAGACGCGTAATCCCCCCCCCCTCTCACTCACACTCCGGTTCACACGCTTCACTCTGAACAGATTCACAGGCAGACACCTCCGTCAGCCTGTCGCCTGAGATCTGGAGGCTGGAACTCTTTCTACCGAGTCGACGTCAGCTCCTCGGAGCTCGAGAGGTCGAAGGTCAAAGGTCAAAGGTCAAAGGTCGAGGTGGCCTCGGGCAGCAGGTGACACGAGGTCACGTGTTCCAATTAAAACCTCCGCCGTGTTTTCTTTCTCTCGGCGCAGATACGGCGCGCCGGCGAGCACGAGACGTCCCGGCCTCTGGCTACTCCTCCTCCCCCGACCTCCCCCATCCACACAACCCCCACCCCCCCCACCACCACCATTAACACCATCACCGCCATTAACACCGCCGCCGCCACCCCTGGCCCCACCCACACGACTCACACCGCCGCCGCCGCGGCCGCCGCCCATCCCGCGGCGGCGCTGCCCGACGCCGTGACACCGTCAGACGAGCCCGCCCCCAACACCACCCCCCCCCCATCCCCCGCCGGCCAAACAGCGGAGCCGGCAAGAGCCCAAACCACCGGCATCGCCACCGGCGCCGACCCCTCTCCTCCCGGGTCCACCTCCGCCCAGCCGGAGCCCGCCACCACCAGCACCACCACCAGCACCACCACCAGCACCACCACCACCCCCGGCCCTCGGAGCAGCCCCTCCGCCCGCGCCGACAACCCGTCCCAGCTCAACGTCGGCGACGACCGTAAGTTGTTCTGCGTCGGCGTTCTCGACAAAGAGCGCGCTGTGTCTCTGTTCTGCAGCACAAGCCTCCACACATGACCCCCCAGGCGTCTACATCTTCACCGTCACCACCGAGCACTCCACAATTATCTCTCTGTTCGGTCGGGGGGGGAGACAGACGCAGTCATGGGACTCCAGGCCTCAAGAATGCTCTGTTTTCTCTCCTCTTTTTTTTCTTCTTCTTCTTTTTTCGGTCTCGCCGTTTTTTCTCTCTTTCACCACGATGTCGTCACGAAGCGGAGGACACCCCTCCTCCCCTCCTCGTTTCTCCCCACCAGCCGACTTCTGGAGGAAGTTCAAATGCAGAGCTCTCTCCCTCCCTCCCTCTCTCTCCCTCTCTCTCTCCCTCTCTCTCTCTCTCTCTCTCTCTCTCTCTCTCCCTCTCTCTCTCTCTCGCTCGCCGTGGTTTTCTTTATTAGGCCGCCGCTCGCCTGGCGCCCCTCGCGTCTCTTTCCATGCAGCCCGGAGGAGCCGCTCTGTGGTTGTTGTGACTTCTTTCAACCAGAGGGTAGGATACGTTAAAAAAAAAGAAGAAGAAGAAGAAGAAGAAGAAAAAAAACAGCTACGTTTACAAAATATCCTCCCATGGAAACATCCGCGTCCGGGAACCCGGCGCTCACAGGAATACACAAACGCAGCGGAGAGGAGGAGAGCGGCGGCGAGAGATTAACCAGACGCACACAGAGTAAACTAAAGATCCCCCCCCACACACACACACACACACTAAATAAATGACTCCCGCCCGGGAAGCTTAGCGTCGCTCCGTGTTTGACTCTCGTGTCCCGCGTCTATTTTTAGCCTCGCAGCTCTAAACAAGTCCTCCGTCTTTCTTTTCGAGTCTCTCCATCTGTGTCCCCCCCCCCCCCCCTCTTGTTTACAGCGCTGATGGTCCACGACCCGCCCACCTTGGACCCCCTGCTGGCCGGCCTGGTGTCGGCCTTCATCATCACCGCCGTCGTCATCACTCTGCTCCTCTTCATCAAGCTGCGGCGGAGAGACAACCGGCCGGAGTTCCGCCGGCTGCAGGACCTCCCCATGGTGAGGCGCCTCGAAGCAGTGCATCCTGGGAGAGGGGGCCCTCCCCCAGTGCATCCTGGGAGAGGGGGCCCTCCCCCAAGTGCATCCTGTGTGTATATGTGTGTGTGTGTGTGTGTGTGTGTGTATGTGTGTGTATATGTGTGTATACGTGTGTATATGTGTGTGTATATGTGTGTATACGTGTGTATATGGGTGTGCATGTGTGTATTTGTATGTACTGTATATATACATATGTGTGTCTATGTGTGTGTGTATATGTATACATGTTTGTGTATATGTGGATATATGAAAAAATGTGTAAGTATGTGTGTGTATGTGTGTGTGTGTTTACAGTATATATATACGGTTACAACTTATCTTTGCTGTAGTATTATGTATTTGCATATATTAAACGTGCAGACTTAAAGGGATATAAATATATAAATATATATATATATATACATATTAGTGTTCATCCAGAGTATTTACCTTTAACTCAAACTGTATCTTCTGTACTTCTACACATCTAAACTATCCTTATGAAACAGTATATATGATTTATTAACCATCAATTACAACTTGTAAAACTTTTTTAGAGTTAGAAATCATAAATATAATACATTGATATAATACCTATACTACATCAGGTGTATAATTACTGGTGTTCTTCCATGTGCTGCAGGACGACATGATGGAGGACACGCCCTTGTCCATGTACAGCTACTGACGGAGGCCGGACCCCCTCCCCGTTGAGCCCCTCCTCCTTTCCTTACACCTGCACCCCCAAAAACACGGTGCATGCTGGGTAGGCGTGAGCGACCTCCTCCAGACCCCTCGACACGTCGGAGAAAAAAAAGACACGACAAGAGACACCGAAGACGAGGCTTTGAGCCGACGTCTTCCCACAGAGAAGAAGCCTGAGCAGCGTCACATGACACGCCCATATTAGGGAGGTTGGAGTAATAATGATGTGTTAGAAGACAAAGAGCAGCAGGCGGTTCACACCTGGACGCCCGAGGGTCCAATTCAGTGTTAAGAAGCCAAGAGAAAAGAAACATGATTCAGAATAAGAATAATTATAGTGTAAAAAAAAGTTGCACTTTATTTTTTTTTCAGGAGTGGAAAAAAAAATGTTTTCGCGTGAGCGATGAGAAAAAAAGAAAAAGAAGAAGCATAGCAGTGAGTGTGTTTGCAGGTGTGTGTGGGTGTGTATTTGCAGGTGTGTGTGTGGGAGTGTGTGGGTGTGTTTGAAAGTATGTGTGAGTGGATGTTTGAAGATTTGTGTGTGTGTGGATGTTTGAAGGTGTGTGTGTGTGTGTGTGTATGTGTATGTGTGTGTGTATGTGTGTGTGTGTGTGTGTGTGTGTGTGTGTGGATGTGTGAAGGCTGGGCAGGGGAGATTTAATTATTTCCCTATTTTTCTTTCTCCATATTTTGTTTTGAAGGTCCTGCTGGCTTTTGACCTGATTTTGATATGTGCAGTGTGTGTGTGTATGTGTGTCTGTGTGTTTGTGTGTTTTGTTGTTGTTTTTCTCTTCTTCCTGGAGTCTTGTGTCCATGAAAGAGTGCCTTACAGTGTTGGAACAGCTCTTCATTGCAAACTCTATTTATATTCAAACTAACTTTCAGCTTTCCCAGTCATTCCCAGTCTCTCTCTCTCTCTCTCTCTCTCTCTCTCTCTCTCTATACTACTGATGATTGCCTCACAGACAGCTCGTCATCCTAGTCGAATGGAAGACGTTAAACACGGACCGACAGGATCTCATTGATTAGAATATAATGTCCAGGACGAGCCCCGAGGAGATGACACTTAATAATATAAATATAAATATATATATATAATATATATAATATTTCATCTTTGTGCCATGAACGAGTCCAGATGGAGAGCAAGTGAATCCCCGTTAAACGTTCCTCAGATCCTCTCCAGAGCTCGTTCCTCGATGACACGTGTCTCTACTGGAGGAAGAGGAGGGAGAGATTCTTCATCACTTCCTGTTGTCCCCGTCTTCCTGTTGAACGTCCAGCTCTAAATTATACTCTTGATGTTTCTGCGTTTGAGAGTTTAAATAATGTTCTGTGAGTTTTCCTGACGCGTAGCGAAGCGATGAGGATGATGGCGTTGGTGTTCTGTGATTAAAGGTATTTTGAAATCATCCTCAAGGTCTCAATTATTAGAGTTATTTTTATTTATTCACACAACACATGACAATAAGACGACATTCATAACAAATAAATATAAAACACATGAAATGAAACATGATTTATTTAGTCACTAAATAATTAGTTTGCTACATTAATAAACTATTATGCTACATTGTAGCAATTATAAAATAAATGTATTATTATTATTTTTATTATTATTATTATTTCCCTAATAGAAATTGTCTTTGCTACATATTTCTTCCGGAAACACAATAATTATATTAATTATCAGGTGACAGTTTATATCCCAATAAAACGTTTAAAAGATAAAATAAATGTTTAGGACAACATTGGTCTACAAAATAGAAAAGCATGTGCTCTTCCTCCTCCTCCTCCTCTTCCTCCTCTCATAATCTACATGATGAAGGTTCAATGTTGAATGTGTTTTTTAAAGAGTTAAACGTTTCATCTTTTACACAGGTGTTTATTTCTGGAGACAAAACGTGATCTTCTTGCAGACTTTCAGTTGGCAGAATGCAATTCAACAGCAGCAGACGGGTCTGATTCATCAACAACAACAACAACAACAACAACAACAACAACAAATGAATGAGCCTCTTCTTCATCACAGACAAGGCGAGCGTTTGTTTACACGGTGCGCTCGCGGACCGGTCGGCGCCGCTCGCCTCTCCTCTCGCCGACCAATGAGACGTCTGCGTCTCACCGGCCTCCATCACCACGGCCCACTGGACAGCTCTGCACCGGGGTCTGGGGGGGGGGGGGGTCCTCAATGAGACGTCTTGGGGAGTATTTAACAGCCTGTGTGACTCATGTCAGACATGCCCACATAAAAAAAGACTTAACTGAGCCCTGTGTGTGTGTGTGTGTGTGTGTGTATGTGTGTGTGTATAAAGACCTGGCAGTGGAGGCTGGGGGGGTAATGGCGTTGGATTTGTTTCACTTCTGCTGCATTACCAGGAATCAAACCCCCAAGCACCCCCCCCCCCCCCTCCCATTTCTCCAGGGTGGATGCCCGAGGCCCAGAGCAGCAGCGTGATGGAGGTCTGACTCTAGTGCGTTCAGCCTCCATCACTCTGCTCCTCCGACGCCCGCCCAGCGCGGCCGTGGCGTCGCGAGGTGACATCACTCCGTTTCTACCACTAATGGATCCATTCAGAGACGCCGTGAGGAGGAAGGAGGAACAACGAGAGAGAGAGAGAGGGGGGGGGAGAGGGAGAGAGAGAGAGAGAGAGCAAAGTCTGGATGAATGAGTAAATAAATAAATAAAAGTATTTTATTACCCGCTAATTCCCGTCTCATATTGACGGACTACTTTACGGCCTGTGGATGAACTATTTAATTAAAAAACATTTGTGTTTATTTATTTCATTTGGCTGCTAACTCTTTCCTCTTTTAATCTCTTAAGAGCTCTCGTTTCCCACGCATTTAAAAACAAATTGGCCGTCTTGGTTCAATCTTGAAAAGCCGTGTGTGTGTGTGTGTGTGTGTGTGTGTGTGTGTGTGTGTGACTATTTACTTCAACTCATCCTGACTTTTCGCCATTTTTGGATTCCCCCCGGTGACCGTGAGAGAACGGTTACACGGGGCGAGTCATTAATGCATCGCTGGTCAACTCGTGTGTGTGTGTGTGGGGGGGGGGCTATTCCAACATAAGCCCACTGTGGTAGTCGTGGCTAGAGATCAAAGGTCTGCAGACCTAAAGAAAAAAAGTAAAAACTATCTGTAACCATGAAAGAGTTTATTTTTAACCCCTTGAAACCCTTGAAACCGAACCCTTGTGGTCCGGCCAATCACAGAGCTGCTGTGCACGCCGGGCAGGACCCCCAATTTATTTCCAGTGGCTCGAAACGTGGGCGGGGAGGGCGTCGCGTCCACTCGGCGGCAACTGATCTTCTTTTTTTGAAAGATTTCGTGGGCGACTCTTCAACCAGAGAGAAAATAAATTCAAAAAAAAGTGAAAGATGTGAAAGTCCTCGTGGCGCCGCGACGGTTCTGATTCCCCGCAAAGCAGCTTCTGCTCCGACAGCTGCCTCCGACCAGTCTGAGCGTGTGCAGACAGCTATTATTTAAATAAATCATGAAAGAGGCTTGGCGGGCCCCTGGAGCGGCCCGGGCTCACACCGCCGAGTCCTTTACAAACACGCCATTCAAAACGTTCACGTGAAAAGAAATCCCACCGGCTCGGCCTCGCACCTGCGCGGCCGGTCGGGTCCAAAACGTTTAAAAATAGCAGCGGAGAGTTCCCCGCCACAACAAAGGAAAGTTTCCCCTAATGGCGGGAGCTGAAGGCTGAGGATGCAGCAGCATGAGAGGCATTTCCTGCTGTGGATGGGGGGCGGGGGGGATAACTTATTTTAGACACCTGGAAAAACAAACATCTATATTTGTTTATGTGAACGTTGTATTTTAGTATATTTTCATGTCCGACGGGGGTTTTGAGCCGTTATCTTTTCTCTCTTTAAGACAAACAGGAAGCAGCTAAACTGATGTTTTTGTCCATGGCGGCGAAGAGAGCGTCCTCTTCCACCAATATTGATTTGTTTATGTTTCTAAAGAACACTTTTCTCTGGTGCCTCCCCCCGAGGCTACTGTAGTAATGCACCGACTGTGGATGAGAACCCCGCTTCTCGTTACTGTCCCTTTAAGAATCAGTCACAACCCCGCTTCTAATTACTGTCCCTTTAAGAAAGTCACAACCCCGCTTCTCGTTACTGTCCCTTTAAGAAAGTCACAACCTCGCTTCTCGTTACTGTCCCTTTAAGAAACAATCACAACCCTGCTTCACGTTACAGTCCAATTAAGAATCAGTCACAACCCCGCTTATCGTTACTGTCCCTTTAAGAAAGTCACAACCCCACTTCTCGTTACTATCCCTTTAAGAAATAATCACAACACCGCTTCTCGTTACTGTCTCTTTAAGAAACAGTCACATCACGAAGCAGGCTGACTTAATTAATCGTTTCTGCCTCGGTTCCCATGCGAAGTCGTCCGCTTGGTTTCCCTTTCCCTCGAGACCACAGAGGAAATAAGCCGTATGCTCGTTAGTGTTATCCGGACTGATTCTATTTTTAGAGTTTTGGCTTTTCACAATAAAAGAGCGACAACACAAAGAAGCCTGAAGGAATAAACGTCTGTCGGGGGAATCCTTCCCGAGTCCAAAGTCCAAAACAGTCGTGACGAGGAAAAGTCAGAGGTCATCAAGACTTAGGTCGGATCCTAGATCTGGGCTCGCATCTTCATCGAGGAGATCGTCACCCTCGTCATCGTCATCGTCGCCCTCCTCCAGGTCGGATCCCGGACCGGCGAAGTCGCTCCGTCTGGACTGAACGCTCAGACGCACTCGAGGCTTCTGATGAGGAGCTGGAAGCGATGAAGAGCAGAGGGAGCAGTTAGTGTGTGTGTGTGTGTGGGTGTGGGTGTGTGTGAGTGTGAGAGAGAGAAAGTGACTGAGTGCTTCTCCTGGGATTAGGCTGGAAAACATTCAACTGTCTGCCCATAACAACTATGATACACGTATGTGTGTGTGTGTGTGTGTGCGTGTGTGTGCGTGTGTGTGTGGAAACAATTGGCGTATTAGCTAGGCTTCATGGCTCCAAATCACTCTGGGAAACATTTAGAGGAAAGATGGTAATCTCTTCCGGGAACATCAACCTTCTGCTACGGTAAATCTCAAGTGTGAGCAGCGCGCACACACACACACACACACACACACATACGTGTATACACACACACACACACACACACACACACACACACACACACACACACACACACACACACACACACACACCAAGAACTGAATGGTTTCCAGCCTAATCCCAGGAGAAGCACTGGAGAGGGAATAAAAGAAAGAACACCAACATGTACACGTGTGACTGGATTTCTTTTTTTCTTCTTTATATATATATATATATATATATATATATATATATATATATATATATATATATATATATATATATATAAAAGAAATATAAGCTGAAGCACTTTCTCTCCTTCGAGCGAGAGAAGATCGATTCCACTCCGGGAAGCGGCCACCGGCTGAACGTGAAGCCTGGAAACGTCTCGCTACGTCTAGAAGTATATAAATATATATGTGAAAAGAAATGTATAAATGTAAATATATATATAAATGTACAAATAAATATATATAAATGTAAATAAATAAATATAAAGGTAAATAGATGAATACATGTAAATAAATATGTATAAATACATTAATATAAATGTAAATAAAAATATATGTAAATATATATGTAAATGTACATATAAATATAGATATATAAAGTATAAATAAATAGATGTAAATAAATATAAATATGTACATGTACATATAAATAAATATATACATGTCAATATAATTGATTGTAAATCTAAATATATGTAAATGTAAGTATAAATAAATATATGTAAATAAATCTAAATATGTACGTGTACATATAAATAGATATATACATGTCAATATAATTGATTGTACATATAAATAAATATACATTTAAATATAAATAAATATAAGTAAATGTCAATAAACGTATACATATATCAATACAGTGACTTCCTGTCATCCCCGTGAGCGGCCAGCAGGGACTCCGGCACACATGTGAGACGGTTCATGTAAACTATTCCTTTAACCGACTGAATGCTGAGTCAGACCTTCTGGGATGAATCAGACCGCGGGCTGAGCCAGATGTGTGGGGGAGGGGCGGGAGGGGAAACAACACGTCCCGTCTTGCTGTAAACCGCCATCGGAGCGCATCCGTCTGGTTGCCCCCCCCCCCCGTAACATTCTCTCTGGGTTGGAGCACATGAGGCTCCTGAGGATTACACCATGGAAACACGTGACGCCGGTTCGTTACTTCAGTCGGACGCCGTTGGTCCTCACCGGGGTCTTTGTCGTCCGGCCATGACAGGTCATCCGAGCTGACCTCCGCCAGGCTCGGGGTCGGGCTGAAGTCTTCAGAGTCGGACTCCGCCTCCTCGACTCGGACCCCTCTGCTGTGGCTGGCAGCCGACGCCCCTGAAGGGTTAAAATGTTCATAATATTAAACATGAATGTGTTTTTTCACACACTGATCAATTTGAAGGATTTGAGGCTATTTTTAAGAACTCAGCTGAGGAAGCTGCATGACCATATCTATTCGTTACACTTACACACTAGTGTATGATGGTGTGTGTGTGTGTGTGTGTGTGTGTGAGGGCTAGAGGATGATAAGAGACCTGCCTGATGTGTGCGCCGACAGCAGCGGTGACAGCTGACGCTCTGTGAGGAAGAGTCTCCTCACCTCGTCCTTCAGATCCGACACAGCGGTTCTGTTGTAGAGAGGTCATTTAAAAAAGGGACTTCACAGAAAGACACACACTCTCACACACACACTCTCACACACACACACACACCTGATCTGGCGGACCTCTCGCTTGGTGAGAGAATACTGAGAGGTGGTCTCCCTGCAGCTGTCCGTCAGCTCCTCCAGCGTCTGGACGGAGCACAGGAGAGGAAGAGGTGAAGCACCCGAAGGGAGATGGTGTGCGCGTGTGTGTGTGTGTGTGTGTGTGTGTGTGTGTGTGTGTGTACTTTGCAGCTGTGTTCGTAGCGTCTCTTGGACTCCCGGGCCTCTGACTGCTGGAGGGTCGCGTCCTCCCCCTGTCGCCCTGTCGGAAAAAAAACAAAAATAGAGAAAGAGAGTCGTGAACGAGGCGGCGCTCGTCCGGGCGCCGGGAATCGTGAACGCCGCCGCCGTGAGGCGTGACTCACTCAGCTGCGCCTTCAGTTGCTCCACCTCCCTGCGCAGGTGCTCCAGCTCCTCTCGGCGGAGCTTTGAAGTGAAACTGTGAAGATGAAAAAAATGTCTATCTCCATCCCGTCGTCAGGTGACCTCCGTAGTTACGCCCCCCCCTCCCCGGTAACGCACCTGTCCTCCAGGTTGCCCAGCGACGCGGCTCTGGTGACGTGTCCCCGCAGGCTGCTCAGCTCTCGGCCCACCTCCCTCCTCCACTGCTCCATCTTCACCTCCGCTCCCGGACTTTGGCCCCTCCTCGATTCTCTCTCTCGCTCCCTGAGCCGGTGAACCTCCTCTGGAGAAGGAGAGAGAGAGAGCGAGAGAGAGTTAGAGAGAGAGAGAGAGGTGACGGCGAGGAAGGGATGTGTTGTTGAACAAATTATGCGTCGAATGAAATTTGAATTTGATGACCCATTTTTCATCTGATTTATGCGTCAACAATAATGTCAGAATTTTTAATTTGTGGCGAGACGCTGCATTATTTTCATCCCGTGTCCCGGTAGTTTGTGTGTGTGTGTGGACGGGAGGTATTCAGGTGTGGCTGTGTTCCGTGACCCCCGCGTGACCTCCGGCCGGCGGCCGCGGTGCAGCCTGTTTTACCTTGTAGTGTCAGGATGAGGCCTTGTTGAGACTGCCTCTCTCTCTCCACGTCACGGAGTTGGAGGGCGAGCGACTCGATCGCCTTGAAAACACACAGCGGGATCCCGTCAGCGACGGCGACACACACACACACACACACACACACACACACACACACACACACACACACACACACACACACACACACACACACACACACACACACACACACACCTGGCTCTGTATCTGGAGTTGTGACTGGACGGCGGCCAGGTCGGCCCACTGGACGGGGGCGCCGAGGGGGGAAGAGGAGGGGAAGAGGAGGGCTGTCGGAGGAGGAGGAGGGGGGCTCGCGGAGGAAGAGCGGGAGGGCCCGGATCTGGAACCCTCTCCCTCGTTGGAAACAAATCTGGGGAGGAAGAGGCACGGGGGGGGGTAAATGAGGTCAAACCAACCGCTGCCACACACACACACACACACACACACACACACACAAATAGGTTGTTTCCACTAGAGGTCACCCACCTTCTCCTTTCGAGAATTTTCCTGGTGAGGTCAGTCTCGCCTGTGGACACAAAAATACTTTCATAACTGTCGAGAGTTTCCAAACTCTCACTATCACCGCTGCATATTTTAAAAAAAAGAAGGGAAAAAAATTAATTAGCCCGTTAAAAAATTATGTTGTGGGGCTTTACTGCCCCCTACAGGCAGCTCCAGGTATGACAGTTCACAACCAACAAGCAAGAGCGGGGTGAATGCTCCTTTAAGAACACATATACACACACATACACACAAATACACATACACAAACCCAAACACACACACGCTGACACACACACACACACACACACACACACACACACACACTGACTGAGACGATGACACAAGACGAAGGCCCTTTGAATCTACTCACCCTCATCTTCGCCACGCTGCCGTCTGCCACCGCCAGGATGGAGCTCAGCTGGTTGTCCCAGTTCATGACGCCGTTGAACTGGAAAAGAGATGCGTGTCTTTACTCTTGATCCTTTGAGTGCAAAATTAAAAATGTAAAACATCACACGAGACAGTGTTGTGTTACATCAAAAAACAGCACGGGACAGCGATACAGTAACGTTAGACGTGTTTGTAAAGGCGAGATCTGACACTTTGTGGAGGTTTTACATTACAGCACGCCTGGATATTTGCATGTGTGTAGCTCCTCAGGTGAATGTGTCCGAGGTGCCAGAATGATAATGAAGTAGGTGAAGTGGTTCTGGAGCTTGACCTGGTTTAGCGTGGCCTGGATGTGCAGCTTCATTAAAAGGTTTTGCATGTCCAACAATGTGTTCTTAAGAGCTTCCGGCTTTTCTGGGAAAATCTAGTCCAGGTTTCTTTAAAACTAGTTTGAATGGTTTTAGATCTGGACCTGGTTCAATGCTGGTTCAAAAACCTGTAAAAAAACTATTTTTTTTGCAATATAATAATATGATTTTATACATCTGAAACTGGTTTCTCCATTATAATCTAGTTATGGACCCACCAGTCCACACAGAACCTTGTCGTAGGGTTTGAAACAGAAAAAAGCTTTAAAAATGCAATTTTCTTTTAATTTGTCTGTCATCTGTCTTATTTCTTATTTATATGTATGTCGATAAATATAACACGTTTCACAGAGTCTCTGGTCTGTGAGACACGCCTAGGTCTTTTTTATTATTATTAATTATATGTAAAAAAAAAAAATAGGATGAGTTCTCCTTTTTCTATTACAACATTCTTTTAATAGCATGAAGGCAGATATGAAGGAAGCTAACTTTGGCGTTATGTGGGAAGACAACTAAGGACCAGTAGGGACCAGTAAAGACCAGTAGAGACCAGTAGAGATCAGTAGAGACCAGTAGGGACCAGTAGAGACCAGTAAGAGACCAGTAGGGATCAGTAGAGACCAGTAGGGACCAGTAGGGACCAGTAGAGACCAGTAGGGATCCGTAGGGATCGATAGGGACCAGTAGAGACCAGTAGAGACCAGTAGGGACCAGTAGAGACCAGTATCTCCTGGTCTTCCAGGACCAGATCTCGGAGTAATGCTCAAGGACACTTCGGCAGAGCAGATACATTATGGCAGAACACACACTAAAACACATACAGCTAACGTAAAGGGGGAGCAGCAAACGTTTAACCAGTGTCTTTGTCGTAAAATAATTGTAAATAGCAGCAGTTTTACGGTGACTATTCTTTTCAGCGTTCGTACCGTACCATTGCCGTCTACGTTGGCAAAGTAATTATTTAAACACACAATGTAACCTTCTGTTAAATACATAACACACCAACTGACCAACTGTCGCTGAAAACATAATACATTTTCTTTTTTTACGACAACGACACAGGTTTATGTTAGCTGGCTAATCATCAGGCTACTCACAGAAAATCTTGCGACTCCACTTTTAAATCCAGGAGCCCACAACAGAGGCGACGTGATTGCGTATGACGTCACCGCGCGGGGTCTCATGGGTAATGTAGTTGATAGTGACGATTGTCTTTACTCTTCGTGGCTTCGGCAGAATTTCTCCAAAATACGCTGCGTCGTATATTATATTGAAGTCGTTCGTGTTCGTCGGGAGAAAGTATTGCGGTGAGAAAAGGCAAGAGGCCAGAGTTATTTCCGTCCATGAGTCAAAAGAACACAATATCCCACAATGCAACGCGTTGTGTTGCCACGTAAAAATGGCGGCTTCCACTGCCAATGTGGAAGTTATTACAGGACTCTTAAAAGACCATTTATCAAAAGTTGGATTTGAAATCTACCCTCTGAAGGTATCATGGCACTAATTTATTACCAATGTGTTGTCTTGACAACAAGAAAGGCTTGAACGTGTGGACATATCCCATAATACATCCACCGACCTTCACAGGACATCAGTAGCCTACAGACAGAAAACACACTCAGTGGACACTTTAATAGGAACACATTGTATTATATATTCAATCTAGTTTATAATGATCCGTTTTTGTTGACGTTGTCGCAAATGTGTTAATTTAATGACCTGTTTTATTCATGAGTTTGTAGTTTGAGGGTGGTCATAATAATAGAGACGCCACAATATAGTGCATAACACCACCACGAACTATGACGTCACTAATAATCACACTATCGAAATTACACACTGCAATTAAATAACCATATATGTATACTTCAAGACAGATGCGTTGAGTTGAATAGAACTGGATGGTTCAGGTGTACCTAATAAAGTGACTCTCTGTCCACAGGTGGGTTGGTATAACTCCATGCTGCCTCCCACCCTGCGCCTGGATCACCCCGATGACACCCTGGCCCTGCTGGTGCTCAGCACCCCCGCCATGTTCGAACAGGCCTTCCTGCCCTTCGTGGAGGAGAGGGGCTACGAGGGGCTGTCCGACCCCATCGACCAGTGCGTCAAACACTGCGTGTCCTCCGCCGTCTCCCAGGTGAGCGGCGGCGTCGTGAAAAAATAACGCTCGTCAGTTGCTAAATGGGACAGGATTAAATATGCACTTTGCTTCTCCCCCGCCCTGCAGTGTTTCCCCGGACAGGAGGTGGACGTGAGGTACGACTACGAGATGCTGCCCAGCAGGAAGCCAAAGTTCTTGGCGCAGACCGCGGCTCACGTGTCCGGAGCGGCGTTCTACTACCAACAGTCCGACGTCACAGAGCAACCCTGGGCTGGGAAGGTAACGCCGATTGGTTTAAAGAACAACTTGTTATATATATATATATATATATATATATATATATATATATATATATATATATATATATATATATAGGTTTACAATCATCGTCTCCTCACCCCTGCAGAAGATGTTCGGGGTGTGTGTGCACCCGAGGTTCGGCGGCTGGTTCGCCATCAGGGCGCTGTTGGTGTTCGGGGGCGTGACGCCGGGCGCGGAGACGCCGCGGCCCGATCCTCCCGACTGCGTGCCCTCCAGAGAGGGAAGGATAGAGCTGCTGGAGGCGTTCAACTTCCACTGGCGGGTACAGAACCTCAATAATACCCGAGACACACACACACACACACACACACACACACACACACACTAGAATATTCTAATTGAATAATTAACCAGAAAGGCTCTTTGTGGCTCAGGACTGGAGCTACAGAGACGTTGTGACTCCGGTGCAGATCTACTCTGAGAGGCAGAAGGAATACTTCTCCACTCCGCCCTCCAAGCGGGTCGCTCTGCTCCAGACGTGGGGCTTCGCGCCCAGAGAAGGCGAGCGGGCGGCGGCGGCGGACGTGCCGGGCGAGGCGAATGGACACGGCTGATCCCGGCTGCGCCGAAGAAGAAGCTTCGTACGGGAGTGAAGGCCGAGACGGGACGCACTCGTATGCACGAGGGCTTTAAGCTTGTGAGTGTCGGGGTCGCATTATTATGATTGATGCACCTGGTGTCGTTGTTGCTCGCATCACACTGAAACACTCTTTGGACTTTGTATTTGACACTATCAACACAAGAGGATTCAAAGAAAAAACTCCCATACTGCCTTTAATTTGTATCTTTGGGTGCTGGTGCATGACCGCGAAGAGAAATACAAAGAAATGCATCCACTGATTTAATTTGTTTTTATTTATAGAAACTGATCAATTTTGAGATTTTGTGGCTGTTTTCTTTTCTTTTTTTTTTTCTAAAACATTTTTTCTTTCAGATTTGTTGAAATAAAACTAAAGAAATATACAATAAAGAGTTTATTTAACTACTTAGTCCATTTGCATCTAGATTTCTCCTAAATTCACCAAAGGTTTCCTTTAGATATTGCTGCATTTTTTAATATTTAAACATAAAATGCTAGAAAATTCTAGTATATATTTATCTATATACATATCCTTGTGTTTTCTTTATTCACACGTCATTTCCTTTATGAGTCTCTTAAAAGAGCGGTTTCTTCATACATGCACTTTTACATTTAGATTTTTTATGGCTGATGGTAGTAATTTCTTATTCATGGATTTAAATAAAGATATATCCCAAACTCCATATGCAAAAAAAAACTTTAACTTTAATTAACTATTTTTACTTTGTGAGATTACTCTTGCCTCTATTTGAGTTTATTTAATCCTGCAGACTCTACGTCAGCGTAACAGTCTTCGTGGAAAAGACTCATTAAAATGCAGCTGTTTCTGTCCAAATCCTGAATTCATTCATTCATGACAGTGTCGTAATTGACAAAGAAATATTCACAACGTTGACACAATTCTATGAAAAATGTAACGCTGCATAGTTTGGCTGATGCGACACTTTAAGACATTACTCACGCCGGAGCTTCTGTTTCATTATTCACAATATCTCCATTTACATAATTAAATGTGTGAGCACAGCCCACTTTGTGCATACGGCAACTTATCTCCTTCCTCTTCCTCCTCTTCTTCAGTACAGTAGGCCACTGTCTCCATCGGCGGCTCTGCAGCAGTCACAGTGCAGCAGCTGCAGTCTCCCGTCCCACCGCTAGAGGTCGCTGTTCTCCAGATTAAACGCAGTGAGGTTTCGCACCGCTGCTCTTTCTCTCTGAAACATCTGCAGATGTTCAGCGCTCAATAAAGTCGACCCTCCCCACACCCCCACCCCCCACTGCAGAAAGCCTCCCACTTAATGACAGAGTACACCCACCAGCCGCCTCCGCTGTTGGGTGGCTCTCATTCTGAGTTTTACTTCCTTTTTAGGCAGCTTTTATACTCTCACTCCTCCGGCCCTCACCGGTTAAACTTTGCGTTTATCATCTGGGACTTTTGTTACCACTGAGCTGCCTCTTTATTGAAACACCCCATCTCCCTCTCTCTCTCTCTCCCCCTCTCTCTCTCCCTCTCTTTTCTTACTGCGCCCCCGTCTCCCTCCCCGTGCTACTCCGTCTATCTGTGTACTGAATCAGCATTTCTAGAGCAGTATGCCGCAGGCCTGCAGAGAGGCAGACCGTGGACTTAATTATGCTCCCTCAGATACTCGATCTCTCCCCTATAGCCCTCTTTTGTTGCTCCACCTCTCTCTCTCTCTCTCTCTCTCTCTCTCCCTCTCCTCTCGCCTTGAAGTCGGTTAACTCTGCAGATAACTGCCACCGCGAGCTCACGAGTCACGTCCCAAATGAACCGTCGTTGTTGGTTCTCAGTTCCCCTCTAAGTTTGTGACGCAGCTCAACGGTCCAGGAAGCAGCGTTGTCCCATTTCGGGATGCCGGTGTCGTACGGAGGCTCCATCTTCCAGGCCTTTTACCGCAGGGGAACGCACTTGGCACAACACGAGAGAACCAGAAGGAGACGGGATCAGGGACCTTTGGGTTTGTTCTTCTCTCTTCGCCGTGTCTCTCTCCTCTGGGGACGAGGACGGATCGGCCCAGAACCCTCACAAGGTTTCCGGGTCTCTGTTGTCCTCTGACGACTCCGACAGCTGTAAACCTGGCAGCCGCTGTTGTGCGTGGGAGTGGAACATTTAGGCAATGAGACACACAGAGGGTGAGAGGGGTGAAGGAGGAGGACCCCCCCCCCCTCTCTCTCTCTCCCCCCTCCTCCCTCGGTTTAGCATCCTCAACACAGTGCGATGGAGCTGCACTGCCAAGCTCTCTGCAGGACTGCAGAGGCTGTTTCACACTCCTGACTGTTGCGGGACACGGAGGGTAACACACAGATACACACACACACACACACACACACACACACACACACACAAACACACACGCACGCACACGCACACAAACACACACACACACAAACACACACACACACAAACAAACACTGTAATAAGTGTAATAAGTGTAATACCTGTAATAACTAATAACTGTAATAACTATAATATCTCTAATAACTGTAATATCTATAATAACTGTAATAACGGTAATAACTATAATAATAACTGTACTAATAACTGTAATGACTAATAACTGTAATAACTGTAATAACTGTAATAACTGTAATATCTATAATAACTGTAATAACTGCAATAACTAATAACTGTAATAATAACTATACTAATAACTGTAATGACTAATAATAACTAATAACTGTAATAACAGTTTTCCCTCCTATTACATTCAGACTCTTAATATCTTGTGGTTTTAGAACAACGCTGCATTGAGCAGTGACCTAGCCCCCCCCCCCCCCCCTGTAGGAGCAGGACTCTGGGGGAGGAGGAGGAGGTGAACTCTGTGGACAGTGTTTTCCTCATGCTGAATTATTGATCTGATCTGTGGACCAACATTCCTGCTCTGAGAACAGTTTCTGCTCACGTTCAGCGTGACGAGTCAAATAAACGTTGCGCACGTGTTTGTTGTGTTGCAAACGAGCACAAATAACAATAAAGGATCCACAAATCCCCTCGAATCCAATAAAGGCGACACAGTTTATAATCGACGTGTGGAGGGAGAAGCCACCTGAGGGTCCTCTGGGTGCTGCTCCAGTCCCCAATCCACACAAATCGAGAATGACGTTGTTGGTGCGCAGAAAAAAAAAAAGGCAGTCAGGTGCTTTCTGAAAAAGAAATGAGAGGAAAAAAAAGAGAAAAGAAAGAGAGATGAGTTGTGGATCAGTGGAGCGTTGTTATCCGCCCACAGACATCAGCTAACAAGAAGAGAGGGGAAAGGCCAGCAGCACACCAGCAACAGAGGAGGAACATGAGTGTGTGTGCGTGTGTGTGTGTGTGTGTGTGGGGGGGGGGGGGGCAGCCAGAGGATCTCGTCATATTCAGACTTCAATATTAAATGTTGCTGTTGTAGTATTTAAAGGTGAGGAGCATTGTGACGCAGAGATGTATACAGGAGAGAACGGAAAGAGCTCCTGAACCTCCTCTCTCTCTCTCTCTCTCTCTCTCTCTCTCTCTCTCTCTCTCTCTCTCTCTCTCTCTAAGCTTTTTTTTATAAAACAGTCTTATCAGTTTTCTGGATTTGCATAATTAAGCCTCAGAATCCACCCCCTGGCAGCCAAGCGGTGATTGGCTGTGGTTGCAGAGGCCAATGAGTAGGGGGGGGGGGCAATGGGGAGGCCAATGGAGAGGCCAATGGAGAGGCCAATGAAGGGGCCAATGGGGAGGCCAATGTGGAGGCTGGTGGATGGGCGAGCGAGGGGTCAGCCGGTAGAAGACTATTTATTCTCGGACCAGGCGATGGAAGCAGAACCTCTTTTCTCGGTCTTCATTTGTTCGTATAAATCCATAACATCTAATGAACTCTGGAGAAATCCATTGCCTTTGATCCCCGCTCATCCCCCGCTCATCCATCGCTCACAAACGGGCATCGAGCGAGACTCACTCAGCCGGCCGGACACGAGGACACGGCCGCTGAGTCCGCTCAGGCCAAACAGAAGACGCCTCGGTACCGCCATTAGCTCGCCACTAATGGGCGGCGTGTTGGCGTGTTGTTGGCGTGTGGTGGAAGGCGCCGGGAGCGTCCTCCGAGCCAAAGGGACGTCCATGTTTATGTCATCGTACTCGCGGCTTCCTCTTCATGTCCATGAAGGAGAGTCGCTCAGCCGCTTTCTGATCGTCTCTTTGGGCGTTTTGAGTCTCTTTCAACAGCTGGTCTGTCTCTTTGTAGTTGTTTTGTGTCTCTTTGAAGTTGTTTTGTGTCTCTTTGAAGTTGTTTTGTGTCTCTTTGAAGTTGTTTTGTGTCTCTTTGAAGTTGTTTTGTGTCTCTTTGTAGTTGTTGTATGTCTCTTTGTTGTTGTTTTGCTTCTCTTTGTAGTTGTTTTTAGTCTCTCTGTAGTTGTTTTGAGTCTCTTTGTAGTTGTTTTGTGTCTCTTTGAAGTTGTTGTGTAACTCTTTGAAGTTGTTGTGTGTCTCTTTGTAGTTGTTTTGTGTCTCTTTGTAGTTGCTTTGTGTCTCTTTGTAGTTGTTGTGTGTCTATTTGTAGTTGTTGTGTGTCTATTTGTAGTCCTGTTCCGTCTCTTTATAGTACTACACTTCTCCGTGGTGATGTTGAGCCTCTTGCTAGTCGGTGTCTCTGCGTTACATGATGTAGGGGACAGCCAGTCGGGCCCCTGACCTGTTCCACCCCTGAACCTGTGGCCGATCAGCCCATTCAGTAATCATCCACGACCAATCAAATCATCTCTACCGTTGCTCCCGGTAACATCCACATCCACCCTCGTCTCCACGCAGGAAGATTAGCCTGAGCCCGGCTCCTCTTACATAATCCACCGTTCTGGATTAGCTTCAGTCCCCTGAGAACGGTGTGAAATGAAATGGACACAGTCGGGTTGCTCTGTCACGCTCAAATTAGAGAGACGATGAACTGCAGCTGTAGTGGAAATATTAGATAAAATATTAGATAAAAGGAAATGTGATGAATGCACTTATTGTAAGTCGCTTTGGATAAAAGCGTCTGCTAAATGCCATGTCATGTAATGTAACGTATGCTTTGGTCATTGTCTTAGTTTAGTATTTTGAAAGGCCTCAGAGTCATAAATATTATATTACATATATATATATATATATATATATATATATATATATATATATATATATATATATATATATATTTGCTATAAAATTCGATATTTCTTCAACATTTGCAACCTCATTGCACGTTCTGTTGATAATTTACACTGTGCACCTTTAAAGGGGAACTACAGGTGTTTTTAGTATTGCCAAGTAGACAAAAATAGTTGAATAAAACTTTAAACTCCCCCCAGCTGGTGCAACGAGTTTGGTTTCATCCGCCAATCGAAAGTAGATTCTACTCAATAATAAAA
>CM070102.1:23094123-23096623 GCA_036178185.1 Liparis tanakae
CTCAGGGTCACACTCAGGGTCACACACACTCAGGGTCACACACTCAGGGTCACACACACTCAGGGTCACACACTCAGGGTCACAATCAGGGTCACACACTCGGGGTCACACACTCAGGGTCACACTCAGGGTCACACTCAGGGTCACACACTCAGGGTCACATACACTCAGGGTCACACTCAGGGTCACACTCAGGGTCACACACACTCAGGGTTACACACTCAGGGTCACACACTCAGGGTCACACTCAGGGTCACACTCAGGGTCACACACACTCAGGGTCACACACTCAGGGTCACACTCAGGGTCACACACTCGGGGTCATACACTCAGGGTCACACACTCAGGGTCACACACTCAGGGTCACACTCAGGGTCACACTCAGGGTCACACACACTCAGGGTCACACACTCAGGGTCACACTTAGGGTCACACACTCGGGGTCATACACTCAGGGTCACACTCAGGGTCACACTCAGGGTCACACACACTCGGGGTCACACACTCGGGGTCACACACTCGGGGTCACACACTCGGGGTCACACACTCGGGGTCACACACTCAGGGTCACACACTCGGGGTCACACACTCGGGGTCACACACTCGGGGTCACACACTCGGGGTCACACACTCGGGGTCCATCGTGTCTGTTGGATCTTTTCTACCTTATTCTATCTCCATGAAGAAGGATCCTGTCTGCCTTGTTTTCATCCCGAGAACCGAGACCCGCTGCTGGAGCTGTATCCACAGAAAGGACTGTTCCTCACACACACACACACACACACACACACACACACACACACACACACACACACACACACACACACACACACACACACACACACACACACACCGGGGCTGTCAAAGAGCAGAGGAGGAGAGAAAGTAAAAGACGGGATGAGACCTCATTAAGGCGCCGACAGAGCGAGCGTGTGCGAGTGTGTGTTACCCGGTGTGTGTGTGTGTGTGTGTGTGTATGTGTGTGTGTGTCAGAGCAGATCTGGGAAGCCCCTGGGAAGGTTAAGTAGAGATTGAGGTGGGGAATTCTCATCAAAAAACGTCCAAATCAGGAAAGGTGTCGACAGGACCAACCTGTGAGGGGGGAGGGGGGCGGGGGCGCTGGAGGGGTGTGTGTGTGTGTGTGTGTGTGTGTGTGTGTGTGTGTGTGAAAGAAAGATGGTCAAACGAGGCAGCTGCAGTGAGGGAGGAGAGGAAAGTTAAAAACACAAAAAACGTAGAGAGTTCATTTAGAGATTACAAAGGTCAGCATGTTTATGGGGGGGTGAGGAGGGGGGGGGCTCTATCTCAGGGGCGAGGTCACATTGAGAAGGGTGAGCTGGGGGGGGGGGGTGAGGTGGGGGGGGGTCCTTCGGGGGCGGTCCTGCGGTAATGAGCTGCTCCTCTCAGAGGAAGACGAGTTCTATTACAGGAGCGACTGAGCTGCTATTCTGAGGTCTGATCCGAGGCTTCCGGAACACGCTCGTCCTCCGACAGCGAGGAGGAGGAGGAGAGAGGAAACGGAGGAAGAGGAAGAGGAAGAGGAAGAGGAAGAGGAAGAGGAAGAGGGACGTGAGACGTCTTGGTTTTTTTTCCGGAGAATGGCAGCGCTCGCGAGGGAATCCCCTGCCGTCGGACTTCCGATCGACCTCGACAGTCCTGCCCACGCCAGAGGGAGATTCTCCGTGGGGCGGGGCGGGGTCAAAGGTCAAAGGTCAAAGGTCGGGGTCGTCCCCCCCGCCGTTTTCGGTCGCGCTCAGAGCAGGAGCGCTGGGTCGTGTCGGGACGCTGCGGGTCGGGAGTTATTTGTGCGTCACTGGAAGGAAACGTTCTTCAGCCTCGGGCAGGATCTAAAAATTGAGGCTAAAATCCATCTCTTAAAGAGGCGGCGCCCTGACTCCTCCACGCGGCGCTCCTGATGGAGGCGGCTCTCCCTCCGCGGCTCTGCTGTAAAAATAACCCTGATGGTGTCATCGGGTTAAACTCTGAGTCACTAACTGGGACAGAAAACACCAGAAGATGGTCCTGAATCTGTGAAGTGTCGTGTTTGACCTTCTGATGTGATTTAGATGATTCCTTCTTAACTCGATGGTCTGTAGACTCTAAATGACCATAAAGTATAAACGATGACATCATGCTGTATAGAAGAAGACTTGAAACTAGAGACTGAGACATGAACTCATGTTTACTGAGGGAATTCATCAAGAAGTAGAGTCACTGTATAGACTTCTATACAACCAGAGGAGCCCCCTGGTGGTCAGGAGAGAGAATGCAGCGTTAACACATGAAGCATAGACTTCTATACAACCAAAGAAAAGCTCTCAATTTCCTGCCTATGTAGTAAAGTCTTAGCTCTGTTAGTAGAAAATTCAAAATCGTCGATTGGCTCGATTTGCACATTTCTTGGCGGATTGAAGCGGTCGCTCGCCCCTCGCTCGCCCCTCGTTCTCCCGCCTCGCCGTGACCCGGTGACACACTGAGCTGTCAGGACGGATGGAGGCTC
>CM070102.1:23099123-23104123 GCA_036178185.1 Liparis tanakae
TCTCTCTCTCTGTCTGTCTCTCCCAAAGAGAAGCTGAGATCAAGCAGGCCGAGGTTTTTTCGAGAGGCCGTGTGAAGGATTAGAGGCTGCTCAGTGCAACTAGAAGGAAAGGAGGTCGTTGTGTGAGTGTGTGTGTGTGTGTGTGTGTTGGGCTGAAGGGGATGGGGGGATGGAGGGAGGAGGGGGTAAAGAAAGAGAAAGTACGAAGGGAGGAGTGCGCTGTGATCCCAGCAGGTTGGAGAGAGGTGTTAGGACAGATAAAGGGAGGAGAGGAGAGAGAGTGATCCTCTGCTTCCTGCTCTAAGCCGCTGAGCCCAGTGTGTGTGTGTGTGTGTGTGTGTGTGTGTGTGTGTGTGATGATGTATAAAAAAACTGGATAAAGTGAGACTATGAAAGTTACTTTAGTGGCGCATGAAGCAAAAAACAAAGTTTTACTTCAGAGTTTGAAATTCAGAAGAAATTATTATATTTATTATTATTATATTTCGTGGCTCGTGAAATATTTTGTTTATTTACCTTAATAAATAAATGTTGAGCTCTCTTTCACGATGTCATTGTATGGGGAAAGACCCGTAAAGTGTAGTACCAGCGTTTGGCCACTATATTAAAATTATTTCGAAAATTTCCCTTTGAAGCTTAAATAATTAATTAATTTCCATTGCAGTCGATTTAGGGAAACCTAATAATAATTCGGACAGGACTGTTTGTGTGTGTGTGTGTGTGTGTGTGCGTGTGTTTGTTATTGTTGTGTGTGTGTGTGTGTGTGAGTGAGAATCTCAGCTGATTCCTGTGCTGACAGTGGAGGTTATCTGAGGAACTTACTGCAGAAAAACGCACACACACACACACACACACACACACACACACACACACACACACACACACACCTACCCCCTGCATACATACACAGTAGCGCCTGACTATTAATCTCAACGGACACCACTTAAACTTAAAATTTACCAAAAGACAACGAAACGGAAATCTTTGACATTTTAACTTCAAACTACTCTTTTTTTTTGCAATTTGATTTAAAGATTTTTTTTCTCAGTGAACTCGTCATCAACACACAACTTTACACCGCAGCCGCAACACAAACCAGTTGTTTTAAGAAAGAAAGCCTGTGAATAATAAAATGCGACCTTCACAATAAAAGCCCCCCCGTGGTTCAACAGAAAGCTTTTAATGTGACCTGCAGCGGTCGGACACAGTTAGCGTTGGCAAGAACTTAAATACAGGAGACACGTCGTCATAAACCAGATTCTCTTGTGCTTCGGTCATGAAAACAGCCATGTAGAAATATAATTACACAATATAAATATATTGAATAAACTTTTGCTTGAAAAGAGAAAGAGAAAGAAAAGAAAGGCAGACCATAAATAATGGTATAAAAGAACGAGGCTAACAGCGTAGCTTTAATCTGATGAGCTCTGGGATCCGAGACGCACTCACAGCATGGATACTCGTGTATGTGGTATAAAAAGTCTTATGATGTTTAACTGCGTAGTTTTTATTCTCGTGAACTCCTCTTCTTGTTCGCTGTAAGAATTCAAATCTCTCTGCATTTAACAAAATAAAAGTCTTAGAAAAACTACCGTTCATCCATCCTGCATCCGCGTGTTCTTTATTGCTCATGATTCATGGAGCACGAAAACCAGAGAGAACTCGAGAAACGACAAAATAAAGACACACACACACACACACACACACACACACACACACACACACACAAACTCAGTGAGGACATATGTGTCGTCTTTGAGGACATCTGCAAGCTCACAGCGGGATGGTGATGTTTCCTCCTCTGCATAATAATGCACGAATGTACTAGACACACACACACATACACACACAGCCGCACACACATACACACACACACACACACACATCTGTCAAGAGATGCCGAGAGGAGGTCGGGAGTCACAAAGCGCCGCCGCTCCCTCTCATCTGTCTCCGTGGCTCGATGCCACGGCAGCCGAATCGGCGCCACGGGGCGACGGCGCTCTGAGTAACGACGCGTCTCGACGTCTTTGAACTCGGCGTCCGCAAAACACGCCAATTTCGCTCCGGAGGGCCTCGCCGCCACGTCTCGCCGCCATGTCTCCACGGGGCGGCTCAGGAGGCGACAGGAGACCCCCGCCGCCTCTCCTGGATCACAGAGGCCCGATAGTCATGTCATGTTGTCGTCATGTTGTCGTCATGTTGTCGTCATTTTGAAGTCGTTTTGTAGTCTTTTTGGGATCAGCTTTTGTTTCTTTGTTGTGATTTTGAGTCTCTTCGTTCTCTTTGTAGTCATTTGGGGTCTGTGTAGCGATTCTGAGGGTCTTTGTGGCCTTTTAGTGTCTCTTTGTCATCTATTTTCGTGCCTTTGCAGTGAGTGTGTTGTTATCTGTGTTGTTGTTATTTTATCTTTCATTGTAAGACAAATAAAAACAGCCGGTGTGATTAAAACCAGCAGTTATTAAGAAAATAAAGGTCACGGGGTGCGCTCTTATTCTGAAGGAACTGAGCTCCTTGTGTCGTAGAGAACCCGCTCCGTCTCTCTTTACTGGTACGTCGTTGAGTCTTTGTGTGTGTGTGTGTGTGTGTGTGTGTGTAGCTGGTTTGCATCTCTTTCTGGTTGCTTCCCTCTACTTTGAGTAGTTGTGTGTCTCTTTGTCATCGCTGCATGTTTCTTAGTCGCTAAGTCGAGTGACTTCTGGGCGTCTTTCTCCTCATTGAGTCTTGAGTGGCAAGCCGCGACATCCTGGCGCCTGCTAACCCGCCTCGCGGTGCGTTCAGGTCCGTCGGTTAGCCGGGACGTCGCGCTCTCCGAGGGCAATTATCTTTTTTTTCTGAACGTGACGTCAGCGGGTCCTTCAGCTCGGGCTTCAGATGATCTGACAACGACAGCCCGGAGATTTAACACATGCATCGAAGGTCCAGGTGTGTGTGTGTGTGTGTGTGTGTGTGTGTGTGTGTGTGTGTGTGTGTGTGTGTGTGTGTGTGTGTGTGTGTGTGTGTGTGTGTGTGTGTGTGTGTGTGTGTGTGTGTGTGTGTGTGTGTGTGTGTGTGTGTGTGTGTGTGTGTGTGTGTGTGTGTGTGTGTGTGTGTGTGTGTGTGTGTGTGTGTGTGTGTGTGTGTGTGTGTGTGTGTGTGTGTGTGTGTGTGTGTGTGTGTGTGTGTGTGATGACAGTGTCAGATGGAGGATGTGGTGATGCGTGGAAAGAGAGACCAGAACAGGAGTGTTAATGTTCTCGGGCTCGTGGCTCCGACTTTAGCTTTGCCCTTGAGATTTATCATGCATGTAAGGGAGTCTGTGTGTGTGTGTGTGTGTGTGTGTGTGTGTGTGTGTGTGTGTGTGTGTGTGTGTGTGTGTGTAGGTATGTGTGTCTATTAGAGAGAGAGCAACGAGAACGCCGTTCTTGCTTTTTTGATTTGTGCTCCCCGCCGTCTGGACCGACCTGCAAAGTAAATGCATCCTCGTGAAGTGTGTGTACATCGTGTAAAGTGTGTGTGTATATCATGTGAAGTGTGTGTACATCGCATAATGTGTGTGTACATCGTGTAAAGTGTGTGTACATCCCATAATGTGTGTGTGTATATCATGTGAAGTTTGTGTAGATTGCATAATGTGTGTGTACATAGTGTAAAGTGTGTGTACATCGTGTAAAATGTGCAAAAGGTGAGAGCGACCGTTTGTCCATCGCACAAAGAATCTCACTTTTTTTTGGGTAAATGTTTTGTCGCCGCATGATTTCTACCGAATTCCCAAAATTAAGCGGTCGTGTTGCTTTAAGAAAACTGCTACAATTTCCTTGACGCCGTGGCGTAGAATGACGCACGGAAAACGCTAAAACTCTGACAAGCGGACGCCGTCGTGGCTTTGGAACGCCGAGAGGAGGTCGATGACACGCTCTGCAGCCTCATGCATCCCCTCATAGACACACTGTCATCATTATGAACCGGGCTGGGGAAGTAGATGCACGCATGTATCACACGCACACACACACACGCACGCACACACACACGCGCTGCCAGCCCTCTGAGGGTTATCATTCACCCGGCTCATTCATCCGGGGCATTTGTCGCCACTCAGCTGAGGAAACGAATAAAAGCTCGACTATCAATCAGTCTCTCCGTGCAGCTGCTCGCTGCATCAATCAGGATGAAGTTCCCGCTTCTGATGGTGACCCCCCCCTCTTCCTCCCCCCCCCCCTTTCCCCCCCGCAGCTCTTTCTCCACCCGACCTCCATCCGCCGTTTGCCGTTCATCATCTCTGGGCGGGTGGAGGGGGGCGTGAGCGGAGCAGGATGGAGGAGGGATGGGGTTCTGGATCGGTCTGCGCTCGTTAATCACTCGTCCATTCTGTCACGGAGATGCTCAAACACACACACACACACACACACACACACACACACACACACACACACACACACACACACACACACACACACACACACGACTACAGTCGCCACTCCAGAAGCGTCCACTTCCACCCTGACAGCCGGGCGTAGGCCGCGGCCCGCGTGAACGTGGACTCATCGTCAGCCGACCCCACCGATGGCGTCTCAACGTGCAGCCCCTGCGCTTCTGCAGCCGCGGCGGGTCGGAGACGCCGTGGAAGTCGGAGACGCACACACGGGTCACACGGGTGTTTCATTGACCTCTCTCTGGTCACCTTTCCTAAATTTTAATAAGTCTGTTTTCATGCACTTAAAAAAAAATTGAACTAACACCAACAACAAGACAAAAACGAAATGAGCCGCAATGAAAACCGACTTATTGGTTTGAGTGTGTCGACTGTAACTGAAGCTAACGGACCGGATGGCGTCAGATGAAGGAATCAGAGTGACGACCATCAGGAGACTGAAACGGTCCTCATGGTGAACATCCTGGACCCTTAAAAAACTCTTCTACTGCAGTGGTGTCACGGGTACCCCCCCCCCCCCCCCCCACCAGCGGTGACTTATAGAAGTACTACTCTTTCTTTACATTAACATCATGTGATCATTTCCCCAAAC
>CM070102.1:23111623-23236623 GCA_036178185.1 Liparis tanakae
CAATTGCATTCTCTCGCATATTGGTTGGACACACACACTCTCACACACGCGCACACACACACACGCACACACACTCACACACACACACACACACACACACACACACCTGAGCGACCTCGCCTCAGGTGATGACATCGAACACGCAAGCGTCGCATCAATCTTGTTTTTTCCAGAGACCCAAAGCCTCCACGAGCCTGACCGACCCGCTCCTCCTGCAGGAGGAGGAGCAGCTCCTCGTGGAGCAGGAGGAGGAGGAGGAGGAGGAGGAGGAGAAGCAGGAGGAGGAGCAGCTCCTCGTGGAGCAGGAGGAGGAGCCGCTCAGCCGATGAATAATGGATGCTGTACCTGAGCTCACCTGACCGCGGTCAGAGTGAGTTGTGCGTGACGGATCCGGAGCAGACGGTCCCTTTGTTCAGCGCTCCTCATTAATCCGTTTGCTCGTGTATTTTTACTCTTCTTCGCTCTCGTGTCTCATATTTTCTTCATCCTCCTTTTTCTCGTTGCTCTCGTCCTCAAAGAGTCTCTTCCATCAGGGACGGAGCCGGAGAAATGGGCAAGAATATTTATGAATATGTAACTCCTGCCCCATGCGTGACCCTCCTACACCTTGGCCCTCCCCCTTTATTTTATCTATTTTAATTTAATTTAATTTTGTTTAATTTTGTTTTTGTTTTATTTTATGTATTTATTTATTCATTTTTAATTTTATTTTTTATTATAATTATTATTATTTTTTTGCACAATTTAAACAATAAAACAAAAATAAAAATAACACAACATGGGATAAATTAATATCTCAGTGCAGGAAGAGACAACAAGCCAACTGGGCTTATTTGGATGCTCCACCTATATAATATTTAAGATTTTCGCAAAATTACAAACATAAAAGCGTACATGTGAGTATTCAAAGACACACGACCTGAACTCTAAATCGCCTGAGTGCTAAAAACGTATCAACGTTATTATAAAGTAATACAAGAGCGGCTGAATGCTCCACCGTGTGCAGCCGCTCCGTCTCTGAGCTTTTAAGAGCTTTAAGAGAGGAAACAGAGCGATGAACGAGGAGAACCAGACAAATAAACAACAACAACAACAACAACAACAACAACTTTAAAACCCGGAGATAACGACGTGTAAACGGAGCGGCTCGTTTGTGTTTCTCCAAAGCGATCGCACGCCGTCTCAGAAGGTGACCTTTCATTCACTCCAACATCCTAAATGAGTTACAGTGTGAAGACGGGTTACACACACACACACACACACACACACACAGATTCATTTTCCTGATTCACATTCAAACTGAGAGGTAGCGACAACTGGAATCAGACTCACGGCCCTGGAGTCAGATCGGAGGCTATTAACCCCTACATGCCCTCTCACACACACACACACACACACACACACACACACAATCACACACACACACACACACACACACACATACGCACTTGACCCCATTCCCTCTGTTAAACTGGTTGTTGAGTTGTTTATGAGAGCCACATCGACACGTGATGGAGGTTCACGGTCTCTCACATTTACTACTTTTATAGTTTATTGTGATCTTTAAAACATTTTCTAGTTATAAGCTGGTGACAACCTCCAATTCTGTCAAGCGAAATGCCTTAGATGTGCATTCTCTCTCCTCACCACCAGGGTGCGACTCCTCTGGTTGTATAGAAGTCTCTCTAGTGACTCTACTTCTCTTGATGTATTCCCTCAGTAAACATGTCAACATGAGTTTATGTCTCAGTCTCTAGTTTCTAGTCTTCTTCTATACAGCATGATGTCATCGTTTATACTTTATGGTAATTTAGAGTCTACAGACCATGAAGCAGGGGACGCTTTAGGGGCGGGGCTTAGGGTGATACTACAACGGCCTTGTTCAGTCTGAGATGAGTTTTTCTGTCTTTTTTTGTGGTTAAAAAAAAGCTGTTATTCCGACTTAGCTCCTCCCCCTCGTGTCCCTTCCGGTTGCAGAAAGAAACCAAGATGGCGGCGGCCAAAACGGCCAAAAGAACTGACGTCACCGCGGCGCCGCGTCCACGGCGACCGGCGGCCGGGACTCAAACCAACAACCGGGATGCGTCAGCGACGATTGAAAAGCACTTCTCTCTCAACCTTTTCCTTTTTTTGTGTTGTTGCACAAATTGTTTGTGTAAGTACGGGTGGGATGAACAGCAGAGCGGAGTGCGTACAGTCTGTCCGTGTGTGTGTGTGTGTGTGTGTGTGTGTGTGTGAAAGTTAAGGGGGGGTAACAACTTGGGGGAGCTGCTGTCTCGGAGTGGCCTCTCGTCTCCTTACAGTAATCTCATTCCTGCTTCCCACAAGCCCGAAGCTCTCCTCTTAGCTCCGGATCGCACGCTGACTCACACACACTTGACTGGAGTGAGTCGCGAGGACACACACACACACACACACATGCGCACACGAACGCACAAACGCCACGAACACGCTGTCCTTAGGAGTCCATCTTTTTCGAGCATCATCATTAACCATCTGGACTGAAGGGCCCCAAAGCGTATGACAATGAGAGCGCCAGCGCAAACGCAGGTACACACTGTGTGTGTGTGTGTGTGTGTGTGAGTGTGTGTGTGTGTGTGTGTGTGTACAAGTGTCCATGTATAGAGGCGAGCCAGAAAGAGAAGGGTGAGAGAGAGAGAAAAAATCCCTGGTAAAGGACACAATCATCCTCTCAGCATTATCTTGACCTTTAGGGCCGGGGGGGGGGGGGGGGGGGGGGGGGAGATCAAAGAGACGTTCTGACACATTGTTTCGAGTTCACCTCCTCGGGAACGAGCTCTGCCGACGGTTCACCGTCACAGATCAACCTCCCCCACGTTTCACTCGACACAAGTCGGCGGAATTAAGAGCGAGGTCAAACCGCTGGAGTCCGAGAGCGAGAGAGGAGGGGGAGGGGGGGGGGGAGAGAGAGAGAGAGAGAGAGAGTGCATCTGACTCTGCATATGCGAGGGCAACATGGACGTGTGGCCGTGCATACATATGCACAAACTAAAGAAAGGGGGGGGGGGAGCCTAAGTTGACCGAGCGCCCACAATCACATTATCCCAAATGAGCTGGTGGACAACAAGAGGCCCACCTGCAGGAGGTCAGAGCCCCTACACACACACACACACACACACACACAAACACACACATCTGAATAGGAATACAGGAAATGTTTGCGTGTGTCACTAGCAGAACTTTAATGGTCCTTTTAAGAAATGAACTCATTGAACTTATTTATTGGCAGTTCAGTGTGTGTGTGTGTGTGTGTGTGTGCCGGACCTCCTGCTCCTCCTCACCTTGGAACTTGAAGCCCTCGATCTGCACCCACAGGCAGAGGTCCTCCGTGTCACAGTCGCAGCTCCAGGGGTTCCCGCTGAGCCCCAGGGAGCGCAGCGCCGGCAGCGCGATCAGGCTGCTGATGTTCAGCGCCGTCAGGTTGTTGCGGCTCACGTCCAGAACCTGCAGCGCCATGTTCTCCGCGAAGGCGTCCGGGTGGACCTCCCCGAGGCTCGGGTTATCCGTCAGCCGCAGCATCACCAGCGACGCCAGGGGCCCGAAAGTCCGGTCCTCCACCTGCAGCAGCGTGTTGAACGACAGGTCCAGGTAGGCGAGCTTCCGCAGGTTCCCGAAGGTGGACTCGGAGATCTCCGTCAGCGAGTTGTTGCTGCAGTCCAGGTACACCAGGTCGGACAGGTAGTTGAGCTGCAGCGCCGGGAGGTCCCCGATGCGGTTGTTGGAGATGATGAGCTGCCGGGTGGCCAGCGGCAGGTCGTTGGGGAACGCGGTGAGCTCCTGCCCGGCGCACTGGACCACCAGCTGGTCGTCGCACACGCACCTGTCGGGGCAGCCGGCCGTGAGCGCCGGGGACGGGGTCACCCCCATCACGAAGAGGAAGAGGAAGAGGAGCCGCAGGGACTGGGCGCTGGGCTCGGGCAAGAGACGCATGACGAGGCCGCCGACCGCGTCATGAACTCCGGCGGAGCGGGACCAGGACTCCCCGGCGCTCTCCGGGCATCCTGCATGTGTGTGCGGCGCGGGGAGAGGGGCGCGCGCGCCGCTCGGAGTGTCTGGCTGTCGCTGCCTGGAAGCCCGGCTGCTGTTTGTATCCAGCCTCCCTTTCTCTGGCTCTCTCACAAGAGACTATCGGTCAGTCACTCACGCGCGCTCTGGCGCGCGACGCACGTCGCCACGAGACATCGTTATCTTTCTCCCCCCCACCCCCCACCCTCACCCCCCTTTCTCTCTTTCAGAAGGTGACCGAGGCACGCGTCTGGCTCTGCGGGTGGTGAGGGTCGCGCGGCTCGCCGGCCCCGCGTCGTGGATCAGCCGCTCCGCGGTGACTCATCGTGGTGACGGAGCGCGTTGTTTATCTACTTTACAAACAAATGCCATGACACAAAACAACTCAGATGTATACACAATCCTGGATGTGGACTCCCCCCCACCACCTCCTCCGCGCGCGCGTCCGTCCTTCACGGTCCGAGTGCGTGTCGTTGAGAGGATGGAGAGAGCGCGCGTGCTGCTTCCACTGCTGCGCTCAGACCGCTTCTGGTGCTCCGACGCTGGCTGCGTGGTGGTGATCCCGCTCCCCCCCCCCCCCCCCTCCCGCGACTGCGCTCCGCCCCCCCTCCGCACACACTGCAGCTCTGCACACACACACACACACACACACACACACACACACACACACAGAGACAGACAGAGACAGACAAGAGTGCGTGTGTGTGTGCGTGTGTTCGTGTTGCGCGAGTCGACACTTGATTGCAATGTTGGTGACGTCATCATGGCGGTGTTCTTCATGAGAAAACCAGACGTCCAGAGAGTGAAGCGCGAGAGACTCAAAGTAATGAGAGGAGGAGGACAGGTCTCCCCCCCTCTCTCTCTCTCTCTCTTTCTCTCTCCATTCTCTCCCCATTCTCTCCCTCTCCTTCCCTCTCTTCCTCTCTCTCCCTCGTATCTCTCTCCCTCTCTCTCCCTCTCTCTCCCTCTCCCCTGCTGTGCATCCTCCTCTATCAAACAGTCCTTCTCCCAAGTGGCCCCTTCTCTCTCTCTCTCTCTCTCTCTCTCTCTCTCTCTCTCTCTCTCTCTCCCTCTCTCCCTCTCTCCTCATTCTGTCCTCTTATCTCTTATTTACAACATGATGAACTCAAATTGGATTTTTTGTTGTATTTCTACTTAAATATGACATTTTGGGAAGTCACACGTCGATCCGTCCAGCCTCAAACTCTCTGATTTATGTAACTTATTATGTTTGACTGCCGCGTGGCGCCACCGTTGCCATCCCAACCGTTACTCTGCTAATCCTGTAAATAAATAATGAACGACGTGGCGTAATTGAAGTCACTGTAAGTGTAAGACATTTAAATACTTTAATAATGATCATAATTACAGATGCATTTGTAGAAGGTTTCCTCTAAAGGTCAAACAGAGGTCACTGGAGCGTCCTCACAGTGAATGGAAGGTTTTATCCGGTTTTCATAGATATTATGTAACTCAGATTTAAAAAGACAAACCGCAGCACCTCTAAAGTTCACCGATTAACACGTTAATCTGCGTTTATTTAATCGGTTCTACTTCTCTCAGATATGAAAGAGGTGTCTATCCTTTCATCACGTAAATGTCAAACTCATCCTCTAAAGTTTCCAACTCGGCTTTTTCAATCCGATAAAACTCATAATGCACAGAAACCGTATTGTTTATGTCGATATAAAGTTTCCCTGTTTTGACACGTCACGCCTCTAGTGGTCATTTGAGGAACTGCGGCGTCCCGCTCACTTTAGATAAAACATTTGATAACTACCCCTAAAACAGCTGCAGCTGATCAGAACATTGATGCTCATGCCGCTCTTCATGTGACTGAAGGGAAAGCCCCGCTGGAGGGGAGGAGGACCCCCCATCTGATAAGGGGGGGGGGGGGGGGGGATCTGATCCCTGCGTCATGGACCTTGCCGTCTAACTGGCCTCGCGGAATCATTAATGTGACTTTCCTCCGTGGCTGCTTCTCCAAACGGTGTCGGCTTCCAGAGGTGCTTGTGTGTGTGTGTGTGTGTGTGTGTGTGCACCTTGTGTTTGTGGATGCCGTGCACGTGCCGGGCCTCATCGTTACTTTTTAATAAGGGCTCTGCGCGAGCTGACAGTGTCGGCTGTCAGCTCGCCGGCCTGATCCCCCGACCTCCCCACTCACCTTCGCCTCACACCCATTACCTCGCATAGCCTTTTAAAAAAACACATTATTTTTTTGGGGAGCCATCCCGCGACTAAACAACGACAAATGGAAGTGTTTCTCTTCCTCCATGTGGCGCTCAGCGAGGTCGTAACTCTTCTCCTAACCGGCTGCCCTCCGTATCCACCGAGGCCGGCCGAGCACCACCTCCATCACTCTAATGTAACTAACCCAAGAAGCTCCATCAGTCACGCTGACTGCCTCCATACTGTGTGTGTGTGTGTGTGCTCTGAGAAGATTAAAAACATAAAAAACTGGGCGTCTGAAATGGAAATTGTTTTTCATTTGTGGCCGATATATAATTCCTCAGTGCAGAATGGAAAAGTTATCTGAAATTGGTTGAATATAGAATATAGTTTAGTTTAGGTTCTGTGTGGAGAGAGATTTATATTGTTGTTATTATACGATGTGGCTCCAGTTCTTCCAACTGAACTGAAAACTTCTTTAAAGCTACCGCCACAAGGTTTATATTCTATTGAATGTGGCGCCCCCTGTGGACAAACGCGGTAGTGTCTCCGAGGGTGAAGAGCAGGGTTTGTGAAATGTACTTATAGGATCAAATTAACGTTGTTTTGTGTGTGTTTTTAAATGTTGTCTGTTAGGATGAAAAGACGTAGCACAGCAGCGGGTGTTGATGCAGATTTCCTTCTCTCGGTTTCTTTATCTCCGTCGCTAATCCTCCCGCCGCAGACACGCGTACACAAAGAAGAACAAGCGCCTCGGTGCTGCGCTCCTCCACGCTCTCATAAGTAAATTATCTCCAAACACAAGTTTAAAACAGCCGCGCCTCCGGGATGTCTTTACATTTTTTTATTTTTTTTTATAATTACAGATGACTCTGATACGGAGCAAGAACAACCCGCGGACAAAGAAGCAGCGTAAGAACAGGAGGAACATGGTTCTCTCTCTCCGCTTTGAGGCTGTGAGTCTTCTTGTTGCCCGTCATCTCAGTCCTGGACAAGGTTTAAGGTTTAAGGTTCAAGGTTCAAGGTTCAAGGTTCAAGGTTCAAGGTTCAAGGTTTAAGGTTTAAGGTTCAAGGTTTAAGGTTTAAGGTTCAAGGTTTAAGGTTTAAGGTTCTAGGTTCAAGGTTTAAGGTTTAAGGTTTAAGGTTCTAGGTTCAAGGTTCTAGGTTTAAGGTTTAAGGTTTAAGGTTTAAGGTTCTAGGTTCAAGGTTCTAGGTTCAAGGTTTAAGGTTTAAGGTTTAAGGTTCTAGGTTCTAGGTTCAAGGTTCAAGGTTCAAGGTTCAAGGTTCAAGGTTTAAGGTTCAAGGTTCAAGGTTCAAGGTTCAAGGTTTAAGGTTCAAGGTTCAAGGTTCAAGGTTCAAGGTTCTAGGTTCAAGGTTTAAGGTTTAAGGTTTAAGGTTCTAGGTTCTAGGTTCAAGGTTCAAGGTTCAAGGTTTAAGGTTTAAGGTTCAAGGTTCAAGGTTTAAGGTTCAAGGTTCAAGGTTTAAGGTTCAAGGTTCAAGGTTCAAGGTTCAAGGTTTAAGGTTTAAGGTTTAAGGTTCAAGGTTCAAGGTTCAAGGTTTAAGGTTTAAGGTTTAAGGTTTAAGGTTTAAGGTTCAAGGTTCTAGGTTTAAGGTTCAAGGTTCAAGGAGTTTTATTTGCCATTGTGTGCCTAAACCAACAGTCCAGACACAATGGGATTGTTCTGCAGGGCTCTCCAAGTCACAGAGGTACAAACACACTATAATAATAAGACATATAAAAACACACTGTACATAAGGTGGTAATGTACAGTATTATGTACAGTTTAAAAACAACCGGTTATCAACATGAAAAGGAGAGGGCAGAGGTTAATGAATAAAGAGCTAGAAAGAGGGCAGAGGGGACAGGTATATGGGATGTTACACATTGTGCACGTCTATGAGTTTAATCACTATTCTCACTATTAATTGTTTGTGCACTAATTGAAAAGCGTAAATATTGTAGACATTGTGTTTGTAATCTTTTGTTTTTAGGACTCCAGATGAAAAATGGCTATGAACTCATTTACGGAAATGTCTTTGTTAATGTCACCGTCCCTCAGCCAATAAACCGCAGCACTGTGTGTGTGTGTGTGGGTGGGTGTGTGTGTCAGACGGTGCACACGCCCCCTCGAGCGCGGCGCCGTCTCGCCCGTGACGGACAGCTCCGGTAACCGCCACTCTGACTCACGCCGGGCCTCGTGCCCCGGCACCGGGCCCCCAGAACCCCCCGGGCCCCCGGGCCCTGCTGAGGCGGCAGGCGCACACACACACACACTGGTCGGTAAAGGATGGTGTGTGTGTGTGTGTGTGTGTGTGTGTGGGGGAGTCACTGACACTGAGAACTGATGATGAAGGAAACCGCTGGCAAAGGCTCCCTTAGTGAAGATGACATAACTTGTGGCAAAAGGGAGAAAACCGACCACCAAGCAGCCCTCTGGTACGAGGCCGCCCCCTGCAGGATAGGAGGAGGAATGCCGGGGGGTTGACCCCCCTCCCCCCTAAAAGCCTAGATCCACTTGGCTGCTACAGGGTTTTAAATGGTATAAATCCTAACGAGACATATGGAGTTACCGTGACGACACCAACACACATTTCCTCTTTCTTTGGGGTCAGAAACGTCTTCAAGAGTCCAGAGACGCTCAGCTTTATGCTCCATCTTAAATCTTTAATGTACGCCGAGCACGTTTGGGATGCAGGGCTGAGGACATGTGCCGTCCTCGTTTTTTTTGCCCCGTGTTTTAACATCACAAGGCTATGAATTGTGGGTAAATGCCCCTCAAGCAAAGTCTGCAGAAATGCGGGTTTGCAAGAAAATAATTGCGCCGCACAGCGCCGGAGAAATCTCTGACGGACTTTTCCTGGGAACGTGACGTGGGCCTAAAAGTGGGGGGGTCGTGGGGTCATGTGGGGGGTGGGGGGTGGGGGGGGGTGTCTGTCCAGCCCCAGCCAGTGCAAACTCACTGAAAACCCGCCCCCTGCTTTTGTCCTGATGATTAATGTCGACCACGTCCTGCAACAAAAACAAAGCCGCCCCCTTCGTCACGCGCCATCAGGCTCACTGCGGGCCGCGTTCCCGGGCCGCGCTCGCCAGACATCACGTCCGTGCGGCGCGGCGACCTCCGAGGCCTCGACCTCGGCTGACATTTCACTTCGTGCAACAGAATCCTCGGACTCAAAGGCCGAGTGATCTCTCTTTACCTCTCGGGTGACCTCTCGTCTGCGTCTCTTTATTTCCAGTCTTCTTTTTTCTTCTTCATCTACTCTGTCAGAAACCTGCGTGAGGAAACACACACACACACGCACACACACACACACACACACGCATACACACGCGTGTGTGTGGGGATTGGCGTGTTTCCACTCGGGTTCACGGTTTTGGTTTCAGCTCACTCTGCCGACCAGACACCCGGCCGCCGACGCCCTCCTCCCTCCTCCCTCCTGCCTCCTTCCTCCTCCTTCTTGCCTCCTCCTTCCTCCCTCCTCCCTCCTCCCTCCTCCCTCCTCTCGGGATGAGTTTACATCTCAGTTACCAATTAATGGTGAGCTCCTCCGAGCCGCGCAGCACGCGGTAAACAAACAGGCGGAAAGTCTCCTCCATGGAGTTCAATCTGCGGAAAATAACTTTTCCGTAACAATCGCAATATTCCTATCACAATCGTCTGGACCACGTGCACGCTGGACACACACACACACACACACACACACACACACACACACAGCTCAGACTGTTGTGTCATCAGAGCTCCGGTCTGACTGCATCACCTGTAAAGACGTGCTCAATAATGCATGGTCAGACTAGACGTGGGCAGCGGGACGGAAAGCCTGGGCTCGACTTTGTCTGGACAGTCCAGAGACAGGGCACGGTGTGTGTGTGTGTGTGCGTGTGTGTGTGTGTGTGCGTGTGTGTGTGTGTGTGCGTGTGTGTGTGTGACGGACAGGACCTTAGCCCTGAGACACTTGGAATGTCACATGCATGTTTACTTTTTAGTTTCGCTTTTTTCTTCTTCATCCTTATTAAATTATTTTATGATCAAATTGTATTTTTCCCTCCGAACAAACAGAGTCCAGCGTGTAAAATATGAATAAAGCGAGAACTTTGTTTGAATCTGTGAGCACAGGTGAGCATAGCACTATGGTATAATAACCAGTACAGGTGAAGTCTGAGCTGAAGATCAAAGGGAAGAAGGTTTCTATCTTCAGCCCTGATATGAACACCCTGAGCCCACGGAGCAGGACAGTAAAGGATTGGTATCTCATCTCATCGGGGAGGAGACTGAGGGGCTCCCCGGCCTTCACCTCCACACACAAGAGACTCAAACAGAACAACACGTGTTACGGAGACATTTAAAAAGAGACAAAATGTCCACAAAGAAACAGAACTGCTGCCAAGTGACACGAATACCACGAGGAGAAACAACACAAGTGTGACAGAAAAGAAAACTACCAAGAGATAAAAACTAGATAAAAGACAAGTTAGGAGACCACAAAGAGACTTACAACAATGGGGAAAAGAGGCAAAAAATACACACAAAAAGAGAGAGAGAACAAGTCAACTTAGAGATGCCAAACAGCTACAAAGAGACTCACAACAAAAATGTGTATAATTGCTTATATATACACATTAATATATATATATATATATATATATATATATATATATATATATATATATTATATAATATATGTAATATATGTGACACATATATATGACATATACAGTATATATATAATATATATTATATACATATATATAAAATACATATAAAAATACATATATATATGGTGGTGGGGCCCTCTCCATGCCTGTGCCCGGGCCCACATGTCCTCCGCCCCTGCAGCTCTCTGGTGTGTGTGCAGCTTTATGACAGTTGTCTGGAAGTCCCTCCTCCCTCCTCCCTCCTCCCTCCTCCCTCCTCCCTCCTCCCTCCTCCCTCCTCCCTCTGACAGGAACCAACCATAACTTCCTGCTCCGCTGCAGGTCGACCTTCCTGTTCCTGAACACTAAGCAGCACCAACATGGCGACCCTCCTCCGCAGGCTGACGGCTCTCCGATGCTCGTCGAGGCCGGGGACCGGAGCGATTCTGTGGGCAGCGCGCGGCCGACCCTCCGCTCCGGTCCCCCGGGGCGCGCCGCCGCCGCCGGCCGGCCGCGGCCGCCCTCTGACGGCGGGGCTGCACACGACGGCGGCCGAGCCGGTCCAGGTGGACGTAAAGCGGTTAGAGGGGGAGGACGATGGTAGGAGGGAGACAGACGACCAGTCAGTATGCAGACACCTGCAGGGATCCATCCCATAATATGCTGAGATATAAAATATATATATCTACTTCATGCATCACACACACAGACACGTGGGTTGTTATCAGACTTCCTGAACACGTGATGGTATTTTTGGAAACTTATATTTGAATGGGAAGTTGTATCGAGGGAAGTTGTTTAATTATTTTTTAGTTTAGGACAATTATGCAGATTTATTGGAGCACGTGACCGTTTCCCCCGAAGCGGAGACCTGTTCACGGTGCTGTGAGCTGAGAACCTCCTCAGAACATGTGTGGGTAATGCCGAGACTTATGGAACTGGGTCATGACAAATTAATTATTAAACACAGATAAGATAAGGAAATGAAAATCTCAAATCTGAGTTACGGAGGGATGCATCTGTAAATTATTGATTTTATTGATTTAAATCTAAATATTTTCATAGTTGGACCTTAGAATCCTAAAGAAAAATAGCTCTCATCAACACCCACATATTCAATCTCTTGCACTATAAGACGAGGAGGATCTAATTATGAATTGATTATAACATTAGTTTCTGTCCATTCATCGAACTATAGATCCACAAACCTATATTTTTGCATATTTCATCCCCTTCATCATAATGTGATATCTTTTCTTGTCTTTGTTGCTCCTCTATTCTTTCATTTCTCAGACAGACATACATTTCCACACTGACCGTAAAGTCACGTGAAGATCACAGCAGGAAGCCCAGAGAGGAAACTGAGAACTGTATACAGCTCAGGATCACTTTCCCCTTCTGGGTTTATAATTTTGGGAAAAATAACCAAATGTTTCGCCAGGATTGTCTTTCTAACTTCATTAAAACATTTGTTTTGAAAACATAAAGGTTATTTTATTTTATGTGACCAAGTTTTGTTTATTAAAACTCACCTGGAAGGAATTCATGCTTTAAGTCCTATTTAGAACATGCGTCAGAGGTGCAGTTCAGCCCCCTTGTGGCCGACATGGGTATTACAACAACAAACACTTAAAAAATGATTCTGACAAAAGAAAAATTACAAGCCCAAATTGTTTTTACTGGCCTGTTTCACACATGAGAAAAAATATATAACTGATCCTAAACATTATTGAGTCGCTGCTCTCTCCTCCTCAGGCATCGTGGAGGTGTTGCTCTGCCGACACAAGGCGAGAAACGCTCTGGGCTATGTGTTCGTGTCACAGGTGAGCAGCCCCCTTCATCACACACACACACACACACACACACACACACACACACACACACACACACACACACACACACACACACACTGAGCCACTGTGTCCCGTGTGTGCAGCTGAGGAACCTGGTGTCCGCTCTGTCCCGCGACTCGGTGGCTAAAGTGGTCGTGTTCCGGAGTTTGGTGCCAGGTGTTTTCTGTGCAGGTGAGTTTTAAAAAATATATTTATATTTGTTTGTTTGTTTGTTTGTCTGGAGCTTCTGTGACGGAAGATCTGTTTTATTTAAATGACCGTGTGCTGTTGTTACAGGCGCCGACCTGAAAGAGAGGATCGGGATGAACCCCGCCGAGTCCGACCTGTTCGTTCACGGCCTGCGAACCCTCATGACGGAGATCGGTGAGAGAGAGAGAGAGAGAGAGAGAGAGAGAGAGAGAGAGAGAGAGAGAGAGAGAGAGAGAGAGAGAGAGAGAGAGAGAGAGAGAGAGAGAGAGAGAGAGAGAGAAAAGGAGAGAGAGAGAGAGAGAGAGAGATGCTCTGACGTGCGTGTGCGTGTGCGTGTGCGTGTGTGTGTGTGTGTGTGTGTGTGTGAACCCTCTTCTGTTCTCCCGGCAGCATCGTTGCCCATGCCGACCATCGCAGCGATGGACGGCGCCGCCCTGGGAGGCGGGCTGGAGCTGGCCATGGCCTGTGACCTCCGCACCGCCGGTGAGTGACCTCTGACCTCTGACTGACCTCCGCTGTCGCGCGCTCCTCTCAGCTGTCACCAGTCCGGTCGCATCGGATCAGAGGCTCAGCGGCTCGGGATTGTGTTTACATCGTAAACATCCTGTTTATGTTGTTGTTGTTTAACAAGGTGGGAAAACATACTTTTTAAAATCCTACTTTTCTTGTTAGCTGTTGTGATACCGATATTGAATAGATAGCTACAGACGATGATCAATCCGATATCTGATATCGTTATTTTAATGTATATAACGACAAATTAATGAGTTTATATGTGTAGACAAAACAATAATGTATCAATGGGGAAAATAATCACGAGAATAAAGTAGAACGTGAAGAAAATGGTGCACAAGACATGTGGATATCCGGTTAAAACCGGTTAAAACCGGTTAAAAAGCTCCTTCAACAAAAGATAAATCCAGAGCTCTCCAGCGGTCGAGCTAAAAAAACAACAAATCTGTTGTTGTTGTCCTCGTGTTAATGATCCGCCGCCGCGCTCCGGGACTCGTGATGGCCGTCACGTCGGCCCAGCTGTTCATCACGGAGACGCACGCCGCCGCTGAGATTGGTCGCGGCAGCTCTGTGATTGGCCGAGTGCCGACCAGCTCGGTTTAGCAGGTGTTGGCTTCAGAGGCATCAGTCAGACGTCACACACACACACACACACACACACACGCACACACACACACACACACACACACACACACACACGCACCTTAATGGCACTCAGCAGCACAGACCTTCAATTGTCCTCTACGTGTGTGTGTGTGTGTGTGTGTGTGTGTGTGTGTGTGTGTGTGTTTCAGCGTACAGCGCACAGATGGGTCTGATTGAGACGACGCGGGGGCTGCTCCCGGGGGCGGGTAAGACGACGAGAAGACACACACACACACACACACACATAAATATAAAAAGAGAGAGAGAGACGTGTATGTGGGCCGGTGACCTTGCCGGTGACCTTGCAGTGCTCCTCTCGTCCTGCAGGGGGCAGTCAGCGGCTGCCGCGCGCCGTCGGCCTGGCGATGGCCAAAGAGCTCATCTTCACAGGTGGAGTCACGGGAACGCCGACACGGCGACGTGGTCGCAGGCTGTGATTGGCTCATCACACGCCTGTCTCACCTGTCTGTCTGTCGGCCTGTCTGTCGCTCAGGTAGGCGGTTGGGGGGGCAGGCGGCTCTGGCCATCGGGCTCGTGAACCGAGCCGTGGAACAGAACCAGAACGGAGACGCTGCTCACGGAGAAGCTCTCAGCCTCGCCCGAGAGATCCTACCACAGGTCAGCTCTTCTTCTTCTTCTTCTTCTTCTTCTTCTTCTTCTTCTTCTTCTTCTTCTTCTTCTTCTTCTTCTTCTTCACCTCTCTTTTTCTCCTTCCTCTCTTCTCCACTTCCTTGTTTTTCTCCCTCTCCTCCTCTCTCTCTCTCTCTCTCTCTCTCTCCAGGCTTCTGTCGCTCCATATTTCTTTCACTCCAGCTCAGATGCCCTCACGGTCGACGAGGCCAGAGTGGCAGTCAAGTGGAGAAATGGACCCCGCAAATAGCCACACACACACACACACACACTCACACACACACACACACACACACACACATGGAGTGACTGACAGGAGTTTGCGTTCAGTGAAAAGGGGGAGGAGCTTGGAGGAGATGACGAGCCGCCTCAGGGTTTTTGTTTTTATTAATAAGACAAAGTCGTGACTCGACTTCCATTTAAAGACGCAGGACGCCACCGGAGCTCTGAGCCGGTCCCGGAGACGACTCTCAGAATATATTACCAAATATATTCGCATCGTTTCCTGGTATTTGACCTTCACGTCTGACTCTCTCTCTGATAGGCTCCCGTCGCCGTGCGGCTGGCGAAGGAGGCGATGAACAGAGGCATCGAGGTACGCCCAGATTATTATTATAACATTATTATTATTATTATTATCATTTTCATCTTCACGTCAGGGACTGATCCGTCTCTTTCTTCCAGCTCGACATAGATTCAGCGATGAAATTAGAGAGGATGTGTTACACTCGGGTAAGACCCCCCCCCCCCCTCCATTTGTGACGCTCGCTCTGACGTACATGAAACCCTCTTGAGGCCTCCAGTCACCCCCCCCTCTCTCTGCTTCCAGGTCATCAACACACGGGACAGGAAGGAGGGCATGGTCGCCTTCCTGGAGAAGAGACCCCCGCGCTTCACCGGGGAGTGAACTCATTAACCGCCGTGACAATTAACACCCATTGATCTGGTGTCGGTACGCTGGTGGAGGTCAGAGGTCGGTGGAGGTCATGTGGCGTTCAGGAGCCGACTGGCGGAGGTAGAACTTCATGGAGGTGCATTTCTACCGCAAAAGGGGGGTCAGAGAGAGAAATAACATCTGAAAATAGAGAAATGTTCTCAAAATAACGAGAAGTCTCATATTTACAAAAGTCTCATTATTTTTTATTAGATACCAAGTCCAACATATTTTTGAGAGCTCATTATTGTGACAGATTCTTTCTTTCATCCCAGTTCTCAGGAATCTGCTCCCGTCGTTTCATTTAATCCAAATTCTAGAGGGAAACGGTTCCAGCACCTTGAACTCGTAGCTCACGTCTTCACGTTCCTCGTTGTAATAAAGACGTAACACACACGAGCGTCCTGTCATGGGAACGTACATTCTTTATTTCCAGCAGCAACACAACGTCTTGCATCTTCAGTTAAACTCTTATTTTTGTATCAAACACACAACTATTGATCCACAGGAAACAATGAAATGAAACAAAACAATACTCGTGGATATTCCTCATATTTTTATCTCTTTGCTCTTCATCATAATTCTCAGAAGCAACAACAGAACAAACACACACACATTATAATGTTCACACAGCTGATACTGAACAAACCAACTTCCTGTTTCGCTCATTTATCTTATGTACAAATGACGTTTATTTGTAAGATGTATTTACTTGTACACACACACACACACGACATGTTTCCCAAAGGAGTAAACACACACACACACACACAGCTGTGACATTTAAATCCGTCATGACGAAGCTGACCAATAGAATCCTTTTCCATTCTGGATCTTCTGATTTGGGGGCGGGGCCAAACATTTAAGGGAAAAGCAAACTGCCGCTCCTCAGAGACGTCTGTTAATAAACATTTTCCTCTTTAACCTTTGAACCCGGTGAACTCCGCCCCCCCGGCGAGCATCCCGTCCCGTCGCATCAAAAAAGGCTTTAAAAAATAAAGAGGAGCGCAGCTGCAGGATGGAGAGACCCGGAGGCGTGAGCTCCAGTAAACAAACAAACAAACAAACAAACAAGCAAGCAAGCGTGCATGGTGAGAGCATTTAGGCAAACTCCAGCATGCGGCGTCACGTCCAGTTCTCTGAGACGTGTGTGTGTATGCAAAAAGTTGCGTTGTATATAGTGTTTTTTTTATCCCGAGAAACAAAACGCAGAATGAAAATAAATAAAGTGTGTGTGTGTGTGTGTGTGTGTGTGTAAAAGGTTGCGTGGTATGTAGTGTTTCCTCGAGGGAAGTCTCCTCTGTAGTGGGACCCGGCGTGCTGGGCCAGGGAGGAAGGGGGAGGAGCCTCATTTTCTGAAAGAGAGAAAATTAAAAACAACTTTCAACCTCTGTTGAGCTCCGGCACATTTTTTCTTTACAATAAAAAAAAGATCCTGTGGCACTCCAACAGCAAAACAATCACAAGATGCCTATTCAGAAATGTTAAAGTAATTACTGCGCCACCTACTGGCACAGGAGAGCATTGAATCACTCCGCCAGCCGCCATACGACGGCTCAGACGCTCAACGATGGCAAATTATTTGCGACAATAAATAATCTATTTCCGCCGGCATCCGCGATCGGCGCTCTGAGCCTCGTACCTCTGGGTGGTGGGGGCGGGGCCGACGGTGGGGGCGGGGGCGGGGCCGGTGCGCCCCCTGTGGCGCTGCAGGCTCTCCAGGATGCTGGTGGCCAGCAGCTCCACGTCCTTGTGGGTCTGCGGGTTCGTGTGGACGAGCTCCAGCTGCTGCAGGCCGCCCTCCTCCAGCAGCATGCTGCAGTAGCGAGCGGCTGCAGAAACGAGGGGGGGGGGGGGGGGGTTTAACTCAACGCGCCTGTCGGAGTCACGGGAAACGAGGAGCTCCGCCGCCGCCTCACCGTTCTTGCTGCAGACGTGCTGCATGGCCCACGCCGCCCACAGCTGCACGCCGGGCGTGTGGAAACACTCCAGCAGCGGGAAGAACGGGTTAAAAGACCTGAGGGGCGACAAGGAGAGGTTTTAATATCTAGTCCACGCCACCTGGCGGTGAGTCTGTGACTCAAAGTACACGCCTGAACATGCACTCCAGAAACAGCCTTCACTGAATGACTCTTGTCTATTTGAGCGTGGGAATTTTTCTAATATTATAAAATCAATCCATTTCATTTCAAACCTTCAAAATAAAAGCACAGGATATAGAGAAAGGCGTTTGCGTGTCTTTCAAGCCGTCAGTAACCTGGCGTTGCGGGCCAGATTCCTGTTTGAGGATCAGAGTCTACGTTGAGTCTCACCTGTAGGCCACCATTTCACACTCGGGCGCCGGCCACTTCATGATGACGTCGTGCTAGAGAGACGGACACACGGTGCAGAAGACTCAAACGGGCGTTTCAAAACAACAACAACAACAGGGCGCTCCCCTACCAGCTGCTCCAGCAGCTCGGCCCGCAGCTCGGGGCCGAGCGTCCAGGCCGCCGCCCCCCGCGACGTCAGGTGGGCGAGGATGCCGGCGGCGAAGTAGCTGACCTCCACCTCGGGGCTGTGCAGCAGCGTGCTGATGTGGTCCAGGAAGCCCTGCACCATCAGCTCCACGTGCAGCTCGCCCACCTCGGCGATGTTGTTCTGCAACCACGACGGGACGTTATCGGTCATTTATTACGGTTCTATTAACAGGGGTCACACACACGACCAATGGACAGGGGTCACACACACGACCAATGGACAGGGGTCACACACACGACCAATGGACAGGGGTCACACACACGACCAATGGACAGGGGTCACACACACATGGTGATCAATGGATTCCAAGAACTTTAAACCAAATTTCCATAAACCAAACTTCTTCTTTTTTTTGCATGAAAAAGTGCGAAATGTCGTATTTAAACTAACAATGAGAATTCCAAAGCATACAGTAAATAACCTGAAATGTTTAAAGAATAAAGATTTATGTCTTTTCAGTTACGGTGCGTTCACTTGCAGCGCGGAGAATATGCGAGTATGAAAGAGCGAACGGCGGCTTATATTGAGAGCGTCACTCTTTTAAAAAGCATATTTATTATTTAGACCTCAGCGTGAATGCAACATATCAATATAACACATGTCCAGGAGTCCACCCCCCCCCCTCCAAGGACTTTTCCAGGCCTGGAAATGACTTAAAATTCCAGGACTTTTCCAGGTTTTCCATCACCGTACAAACTCTGAATAAAAAAAAAACGGGCGGTGAACTCACCAGCAGGCCGAGAACCTTCTGCTGGATGGACGACTCGTTGGGGAAGGACTGCAGAGGGAACAACAACAACAACAACAACAACAGTGAGTCACACACACTGATGATGTCACAGGTTTGTTGACGTGTACCTCCAGCACTTTGATGAACAGGTCCAGGCCCTGGTTCTCGATGAAGTGGCGGCAGGTGGTCGGCGACTCGTCGGTGAGGTTCCAGAGCGCGCTCAGCGTGAACTTGAGCGTGGCGTCCACGACGCCCTGCGTGGCTTTCTGACGCACGATGTGGAGCAGTTGCTAAAAATAAAAAAAGAATAAGGAGGGAGCATAGACGCAAAGAAAATAATATTTTTAGGGAGCTATTAATAAACTATTAGAAAGGAAACGGTTATCACTATAAAGTCTGACTCTGATCACGTGGACGGACATTTATGAACTGGAACAATTCTAGATAAATTAGAATTAGTTTTACATTTCTTTTATTTTTTTGTTTCATCCTTTCTTTCTGTTGTCTTTCATCCTTTGTTTTACACTTCTAGCTCTAAATATCCCCAAATCCAGGTGTGAAAAACATGTTGCATCTTTCCCAAGAAAACTCAAAATCCTTCTAGTCAACACTGAGCCAAGGGGCTGGAGACTTAGGACCATGGGATATTTCAGTTTTTCTTTTTTAATAAATTTACAAAAAAATCTCCATTTCTGTTTTTTTTTTTGTCCAGATGAGGAGCTGCGTGAACATTCATGAGAAATAAAATGAACTTTTTTGATTTTACCAAATGGTTGCAATGAAACAAAGAGTGAAGAATGTAAAGGGGTCTGAATACTTTCCGTACCCTCTGTATATGCATCACTAAAATGAGCCTCATCTAAAAATCTGCACACGCATGTCAACCGTCTGAAAGACATCTGTAAATATCCAACGTCTTTGTATCAATAGAAAAGGAGATGGAGAGGAGAGACGCTCACCTTCACTATGAACAGCTCGGCTCCCAGCTGGGCCGTCTGCTCCGTGGACAGCTGGGGGACACACGTCTCCGCGGTGAGGACGACAACACGGCGGCAACGCACAACTTATGTACCATCGACACGCATCACAACATTTACCTTGGCGGCCAGGATGGAGATGATGGCCACGGCCATCCTCTGCATGTTCTGGTCCTCGTGGTTACAGAGCCACTGCATCACCAGCTTGGCAGCTTCAAACCTGCAACACACACACACACACACACACGCACACACACGTGTGTGTGTTTGCACACGCGTGTAGTCTTTAAATGTACTACACCGACGCCTCCTCTGAAAGCCGCCGGTCACCTGTTGAAGGGGACCTCCTGCAGGATGCGGTCGCTGCACAGAGACAGCAGGCAGTTCTTCTGCAGCTGCAGACGGAGAGAAGACAACAACAACAACAACAACAACAACAACAAACGGCGTCAGTAACGCCGTCTCCACCTCAGGGGGGAGTTCTTCTTAAACGAGGCCAGGAAGGCAAAGGTCAAAGGTCAAAGGCATCTTTGTTAAACATACAGATGGAAAGTGTTTCTCTCTTGTCCAACACAAAGCGATTGTAGTAATAATATAGTAATAAAGTGCAAAACAACAAATAACATTTAGACCTCATATCATTTATAAATTAAGAACTATAAAAAAAAACGTTAAGTCTGTATGAAATGTTGCATTTATAAATATCATCTAGTTTAAAACAATATCCAGGAGAAGCATCTTCCCTCAACGACCGAGTCACGTCTCTCAGTTTGGTTCACACTCATTTTAATGTTTAATCAACGGTTAATGAAGAACAATGGAGCTGCATTGCACTCTATTTTATATTTGGAACAATAGATTCTGAGGCCGGACATTCGTTTGCATCGTGTTTCTTGATTTCTTAAATAGTTTTCTTAACTGTTTTTAACGTGTGGTACGGTGGCCTCGAGTGACTTATGAAATAAATGTATTATTATTATTATTATTTCCCCTGCCACTAAATTTCATATTTTCCATTATTATAACGACTGAGATAATTTAATATCTTATTGTTGTTATGTTAATCCCTTCCTCGACTACAAATGTCCATGAACAAACTGAAATCTCGGTATAAACATGAACAAGTTTTCTTAAAAAGTCATTAATTATTTCAAACTCGGCGTAAATGAACATGTGATTACAACAAATTTCCATGACTTTTCCAAAACTTTTACGATTTTAGTTTTTTCCATGACTTTTCCAGGCCTGGAAATGACCGTACGAACCCCGTCTCTGGGAAAGAAAATGAGCGTTCCTCTCCCAGAGACTCCTGGTGCCTCCGTCAGGTGAGGCGGACTCAGGTACGCAGCCACTGTCGGCGTGAAGCTACCTGCTGGTGGTTGGGGAACGTCCGCATGGCCTCCAGCAGCAGCTGGGTGACGGTGCTCAGCAGCCGCACCGGCATCCCCGCCGCCAGGTCCTGCTTCGTCAGGTTGAAGACGCAGGCGCTCGCCGCCAGCTGCACATTCAGCGTGGCGGAGTGGTTCTTCATGCCCAGCACCACCAGCTGGGAGAGAAACCAGAGAAGAAGAAACTCTTATGACCATTATCTGGTGTTAATGAAGTCTCTACAGAGGTGTGTAGAGGTCCGTCTCCATGTTCTAGTGGGACATTGTGTTATCGCCTTAGAAGACTAGCAGAGGGGTAGAAAACCCTTGAAAATCCTATTTATGCGAGCGCAGCTGAAAACAGTTATGCTGCTTAGAGAAGCTATACCTTCCTTTGAGCCACAAGAAGAACTACATTAATATTTACAATAAAAATATTTTTTTATAACCTCGCTAATGTCTTGACTATATTTTTAATTCATTTTGAAATTAATTTGATAAATAAAAGTGAGTTTTAATAGAAAACACCAAATTATATGTATGACCCCAAACTTGTGAACAGTAGCTTGGGTCAAATAGAGTATCCCAAAAAGTACGGGATACATTTTTTTTAAATTAAAATGAATAAAAGAAGGACTCGATTCCCAGGTGAAGCGGCGTGGTTCACCTTGAGGATGTCGGGGCGGGGCTTCTCCATCACGTGCGTGAGGCTGAACAGGTGGAACAGGGCCTCCCTCACGAAGCCCTCCCTCTCGCTGTAGCGCCGCAGCGCCTCGCAGATCTGGGTCTCGTAGGCTTCCCCCGTGACCTGCGGACGCGAGAGGATCCTCGCTGTAGACGACCGGCGTCAACGTTGAGCGACGATCAGGCCGACGTGGACGCTTACCTTCAGGGTCCCTTCCCCCGAGAGGAAGTCGGAAAACCCGGCGTCCGTGGCCAGAAGTCCCACGAAGGTCATCCCCGGCCTCTCCTCCACAAACGCCTTGACCGCCGCATCCGTGACCTGGAGATCAGAGTGTTAGTCTGCATGGCCAGAGACACACACACACACACACACACACACACACACACACACACCTGTTTTCTCCCGGACACGTCCAGGGACACGAGGGCGGGGAGGATCCCCGGCTGGCCGAGCAGCTGACGGGCCACGTCGGAGGTGAACTGCTTGTCGTCGCTGATGTCCAGATGCTGAAGAACAACAAGGTGGAAACCATAAGGAGTGACACTAAAACAACAGGCTCCTTCCTTCGATCGTTTCCTTCCTTCCCCTTTGTTTCTACCTTCTGTCCTTCCTTTTCCTTCTCGTTACTTCCCTCCCTATTTCCTTCCTTGCCTCCTTATTTCCTGCCTTACCTTTTGCTTCCTTTTCATTTCTTCTTTTCCTTCCTTCATTTCCTTCCTTAATATCCGTTCTTTATTTCCTTTCTTCCTTCCTTCCCCTTTGTTCCTACCTTCTGTCCTTCCTTTTCCTTCCTTCCCTCCTTATTTCCTTCCTTACCTTTTGCTTCCTTTTCATTCCTTCATTTCCTTCCTTCCTTAATATGCTTTCTTTCCTTTCTTCCTTTCCCTTTATTTCTACCTTCAGTGATTCCTTTTCCTTCTTTCTTTTCCTTCCTCCCTATTTCCTTCCTTCCTTCTCCCTCCTGCCTTTTCACTTCTTCTTTTACTTTCTTCCTTTATTAATTTTTTCCTTCCTTAATGTCCTTTCTTTTTTTCTTTCATTTTCTTCCTTCCCTCCTTATTTCCTTCCTTCCCTTAATCCCCCCCCCCCCCCCCCCCCCTCTAACCTGCAGAGCATCCAGCTGGCTTATGACGGCCAGCATCTGCGCGCTGCTCATCTCCAGCCTCTTGAGCTGGTGCAGCGTGAGCGAGCGCAGCCGCTCCTTCAGGCCGAGCAGCGGGCTCAGGTTGGTCACCGAGGTGTTGGACAGGTCCAGGCTCTCCAGCCGCGGCAGCGAGCACACGTCCGCCAGCCCGGAGTCGTAGAAGTCCACGTTGGCCAGGGAGAGCGAGCGGAGGCCCCGCAGGGAGCTGAAGCGATGGCCGATGGGCTCCTCCAGGGAGGACATGGTGAGGCCCGTGAGGACCAGGCGCTGGAGGGACTCCTGAGGAAGAGGAAACGAGAACTTTAAACAAGTTTAAATTTCTCTAAACCTCAAGGCCGCCTGGGTACAAACGCCTCCTTCACCTGACAGTACTTATTGGTGGCCAGTCCCTGCAGGATGTCGGGGATGGTGAGGTCTGCGTTGACCCTGGCGGCGTCCAGCTCCAGCAGCCGGTGGGAGCAGAGGGCCTTCTGGAAGGCCTCGGCGGAGATGCGCGCCGTGCGGACGCAGGCCCGCCTCAGACGCAGGTACTCGCAGGTGCGGAACACGCCCACGGTGCTGTCGTTCAGCAGGCCTGCGGGCGGAGACCAGGCACTTTGTCATTTTGGGACTTAAACACTTTCAGATTATGATTTACAAAGTATGCATTTAAAAAGAAAGACTGCACCGTCAGATTATGATTTACAAAGTATGCATTTAAAAAGAAAGACTGCATAGCTTCCTGTTTATATTGACCGGTTCAACAGGTGATTTAACAAGTGCAAAAAACTCAAATAATAGGCCCATGTTTACCTTCAGTGGCCATCTTGGCCAGCAGCTGGTCCGCCAGCTCCTGCGGGAACAGCACCGCCTCTCTGAAGCGCAGCGAGCCGTCGGGCCGCTTCACGCAGAAACACTCCAGGTTCTGGCTCACGTGGGTCAGACACAGGTCCGCGAGAGCCGGCGGGGACGCCTCGTCCTGGAGGAACGAGCACAACATGTTGCATTCAATGTCCTTTAAAAACAAAAAGTGTATTTAAAAATGTTGTAATGGCGTAAATTAAAGATCTCAACTGACCGTGTTTAGGAAACTACAGGCCATGGTGAAAAAAAGAAAAAAAAGGCAAAGATTTTTTTTTTTCTCGTAGTTTCCGTTTGTTTTGACGTTTTTTTTAAAAACGTTAACTGGCACGAGACGACGAGCACCGACCGGACCGTGCGCGGCGAAGCCGGCTAACTAGCTCACTTGTTGTCGCCTCCGTTGAGGAAAATCGCTCACCGAGCAAACGTGTCCAAAGCTCTCTGCTGTGGCGGAATTCATCTTTTTAAAAATACCAATTACAGCGACTGTAATCCCCGTTGCGACCGCGGTTCTGAAGCACGCAACTAGGAAGGAGTAATTGTGTGTGCTTTCCCCTACGCGGCGGTTAGCTAGTTTCTATTTTGGACAAGACAGACGTAAACAAAAGGTCACAACCGTCACAACACTGGAAGTGCATTAGCGAAAGAAGGTGGGCGGGACTACGGAAGCCTGGAGAGGACAGTTATTAAAAAACCCGGAAGTGGTCATCAGCAGGAGACACGCCGACACATCCGCGGTCATGCTTGTTTGCAGAGGGGAACTATTTTATAGGTAATTAGAGTGCACTTTTGCAACAACTTTACGGTTATCATCTATTTGTTGCTTTATTCTTTCATTTGAAGGAAACGCGGTTTGTAGCAGCGCTCGGTAAGACCGTTCACCAAGGTCACAAGTGCCGGTGGCCGTAGTGGGGGAGCTAAGCCTGCAGCCACGTGCGGTTTATAGGGGGCAGTTTGTTTTAAAAAGCCACATAAGTGCAGGAAATATGGGTGGAGTTATAGACTTTAAAGACGAGAAGGAAGTGAAGCAGTTTCTGGACAATCTGGGAGTGGAGTACAGCTTCCAGTGCCACAGCGAAAACGACTCCGAAGGTAATTAACGCTGTTCATCGACCGATGGTGCTGAAACACCGGACGCCAACCAGAGATTAGAATGGTATTAGATTAAATTACATTACATCACATGTCATTTAGCAGATGCTTTATCCAAAGCGATTTACAATAAGTGCATTTCAACCTAGAGTACAAACTAAGAACAACAAGAATACAGAAAGTAACATTTCCTCAATAGTCGAACTACTAAAGTACCATAATAAGAGCTATTTAAGTGCTACTGAAGTGCTAATCTCATAGATGAGCATATCATGTATAATAAACATGTATACAAAAACAAGGACAGTACAGATATTACCAACTTACAGAACATGAATGAAGACATTAGTTTATATAAGTCTCATCTATGACATTTTAATAAAGCTCTGAAGTGTTTAATAGATACAACTAACATTAGTTAATGCATCACCTCGCTAGAAGTAGAGGATAACCCGTTAAAGTCAGCTGTCCGTCATAAGATGAATGCCCCGTAGGTATCAGAATATAGTAAGACATCTCTTATAGAGATGCAACATGTGACATCTGTCTCATCTCTTCTCCTCACGTTGCTCTCAGGGTGCCAGAGGCTGGCGGACTACTTTGAAGGGGTGAAGAAGAACTACGAGTCTGCAGCTCAGGTGCTCAAACACAACTGTGAGAAGAATGGACACGGAGAAAGCTGCTATAAACTGGGGGCGTACCACGTCACCGGCAAAGGTATCGACCAGTAGTATGACATTAGGTATTCAAGCAAAGTAAAGGGAACTCTAGATTTATGGATGTATTGAAGTCACCGGTTACATTGCTAAATAAAGTTTACAAATCAAATGCACGTGAATAATAACATATATCTTTCTTGGAGTTCAAATGATCCAACAGTACATACTATGAGGGAGTTAAATAACCACCTTCTCAGGGTTCTTACATACATGGAAAACCTGGAAGAATCATGGAAAATGGTCATTTCCAGGCCTGGAAAAGTCATGGAAAAAACTTAAATCATAAAAGTTAGGGAAAAGTAATGGAAATTTGTTATAATCACATGTTCATTTACGCCGAGTTTGAAATAAATAATGTTTTTTTTAAAGAAAGACTCTCAAAATATAAGCTGACGTACGATACGCAACATTTTCTTAATTTTTCATGTTTATCCCAAGATTTCAGTTCGGTCATGGAAATTTGGTTTCAAGTCATGGAAAAGTCATGGAAATCCATTAGTCAAAATGTGTAAGAACCCTGCTTCTGCTTAAGAAGTAGCTGGTTAATGTTATAGTCACTTTCTGTCTTCTCTTTTTGTCTGATTTGTATTCGAGTGATGGATTTAACGTTCTCCCCACCAGGTGGCGTAACAAAGTGTCTGCAGACGGCCTACTCCTGCTTCATGCGTTCCTGCCACACCGACGGGAAGAAGTCCCGGGACGCGTGTCACAACGTCGGCCTGTTGGCCCACGACGGGCGACTGAGCGAGGGCGGGGCCCCCGACCTGGCCGTCGCTCGGCAGTACTACGAGAAGGCGTGCGGCGCCGGCTTCGCCGCCTCCTGCTTCAACCTCAGCGCCCTGTTCATCGAGGGCAACGCCAAGGGGATGCCGCCGGACATGAAGCAGGCCGCCAAGTACGCCGAAAGGGCCTGCGAGCTGGGACACGTGTGGGGCTGCACCAACGCCAGCCGCATGTACCGCCTCGGGGAGGGCACGGAGAAGGACGAGAAGAAGGCCGAGCAGTTGAAGAATCGGGCGAAGGAGCTGCACGGTTTGAAGAAGGAGAGTCAGTCCGGGGAGTGAATGTGACACTGTGTGTGTGTGTGTGTGTGTTCGCATGTAGGAGATTATATGTTGTATAACGGATGTGTGTGGCTCGGCTGCAGTGTCAGATTCAGGGAATAGTATTGACTATTTATTTTTGTAGATTCCAGCCAAAATCTAAAAATGCTTAGTTGTGATTCGTGTACAGTATAAGATGATATGTAATGACCTTGTAAGGACTGATTTGTGGGGTAAATAAAACATTTTTGTTAATAACTGTGAAGGAAGTACTTCTAATACACAGTCCTAAAATACTTTATTACAAGTCAAATGTACTTAAAGTATCACAAGTTTGAGTAGTCATAATGCAGAGTGTTATATTAATATGAAATAAGATATTATTCAGTAATACATGTAATAGTATTTAAATGTTTGTCCATGTGGAGTCAGTTTAATATATGTTGCATACTACTACTGGGTAGATTAGTATAATTCTGCTTTAATCCTTTTTTTTAAGTAAAAGTGACAAGAAAACAAATAACCCATTAACTAACATTTATTGAACACTAACTTTAAGTGTCAAATAAATACAGTGTAATACATATATTATAAGATTCACCTATAAAATGCAGTGGAGAAGAAGTATAAAGTAGTATAACATTTAAATAATACATATATTATAAGATGTACCTGTAAAATGCAGTGGAGAAGAAGTAGAAAGTAGTATAACATTTAAATAATACATAATTATAAGATTCGCCTATAAAATGCAGTGGAGAAGAAGTAGAAAGTAGTATAACATTTAAATACTAAAGTGAAGAAGTAAGTAAAAACTGTTAGTACATATACTAGGTTACATTCCGACACCAGACATAATAAAAACAAAGTAACACCGGTTAGTTTGACACGACTCCGGTTGGACCACAAGAGGGAGTCCCAATCAAACACATGCATTTTGCGCCCTTTTCTAATCTCGCAGGGGGCTTTATGAGGTTCCTTCAAAGGGCACGAGGCATCCTATACTTCCTACCCCACTAATGTATCATATTTTAACCGACACTTTTATTAGCAGCCTATCGAATGACGTACATAAAGAAAAAAGAACATATCTATGTCCATAAGAGAACTATAAGAGTGTTGAGGACTCGATGGGCGGGGCCGCGTTCCCTTCTCCTCTCCTAGCTCCTCCCCCCGCCGCGCGTCTCCTCGGCCCTCATTCAAAACAGAACACAGCTGTTGCGAGAGGCGCATCGTCGGGTTCTAAACGTGAGCCTAAAAAAAAGAGAAGAAGAAGAAGAAGAAAAAAACCCTGTTCGCTGTCTCCCATTGGCTTCGGATATACTCGCTGGAATACCCGAAGAAGACGGAGGAAGAACGGAGAACTTAACGGTGAGTTATCAGAACAAGTGTGAAGTTTGTTATCGTTTTGCGACATCGTTTTGAACCCCTCTTCGCCCCCCGCCCTCCCTCCTCTCTCCCGAACCACCAACCGTCGAGGTAGCTAGCTAACGGTTAAGCCTCGCGCACGGTTTTGTGGATGTGTTTGTTTTTGCACTCGGGATGCTCCGTTATCAAAGTAGATCGGCATCCATCAAGAGGCGGGAACAAGGAACCTATATTAAGACTTGTCCTGCTCTTTAAAAAAGAAAAGAAGAAGAAGAAGCTACACAGACCATGCTTACACATGTTTATATTCGCCATTATTATTATTATTATTTCTCCTTTTCTCCTCCACCCACGTGAAGGCGCGGGTCGCCCCCACCCGCGGGCCGAGAGCGGAGTTCTGACGCTGTGGCGATAATAAATCATGCGCTCCCTCGACCACAAAGCTAAGTTAGCCCCACTGGAAACAAGCTAGCAAGAAAGGAGCCGCAACGTGCCGGTAGTATGGACACCTCTTGAGAAGAGAGTCGCGTGAGTTTGCAATTTGTGAAATCTCCTTTTTTTTTGTTGGCTCCACTTTAGTCGGCCACACAGTTTGCTTGTGTTTGGTGTAGCGGACACGTAGCGGGGGGTCCTTAGTGTCCCATCCGTGCTGTTAGCCCAGACAGCCGCGGCATACCTCTTGCATGCGGGGGGCGCATTTGAGGTGAACCCTCCTCCTCCTCCTCCCCCTCCTCCCCTGCACAGTCGCTCCTACCCGGGGAGTGCTTTGGGTGTGGCGTGGGTTCACCCACGAACAATACCGTGCACAGCTGCAGCAGCCGGGGCTGATCGCGGTTAAAGGGAGACCACGTGAGTCGTCAGGGTATTTTGTTCGAGTCCGGGAAAGTTCCCCATGTTCAGTTTGATAGATGATTAAAAACCTTTTTTTTATTTTTGGTATCTATCAAATAAAAAGCAAACATCCAGCAAGCACGTGTCTGATAACCGCCTCCCGCCCTTCTTATGTAAACACATTTATTGAGCAATGATATAAATTTAAAGCAGTGTTGGTAATCAATTAAAACTAGTATATACACAGACCCACCTGTTTATTCATCTACAATCTGTATCTCAGATTGTATTGCAGCTGAGATGAAGCTTTGTGACTCATTTTAATGTCAAATTATTTGTTGATCGGGTCTGAATATCCACAGATATGTACATATGTCCACACACTTGAGTGGGCTTGCTCTATTAGCTGTGAAGCAGAATTGGTTTCTAGCTAAATTCATGCCCTGTTCACAATTGTACTGCTTTTTCTTTTCATAAACAAAGTCTCCTCCTTCTCCTCTGCTCAAACCTCCATAGCTAACACTATTTGCCGTTGTCCGCTCCCGAGGAATGCTCCATATCGATATTCGCCACGGCTGTGTGGCGCTGCTGTTCTCGACACTTGGCACGTGACCCAGAGGTCACTCCGCACTCATGACCGGCGTGCCTTTTTTACAACGTCAGGACCGGAACGATCTCATTTTGGCCGTGGCGGTGAAACGGATGTTCATTCAGATACGCCGATAACTTTGCCCGTGCTACTTCCGGAAGTATCGTGTAATTGAGCGGGTCGGATAAAACTCAAGTTTAGTGTGACTAAACTTGAATTATTTCCAAATGCTAGCCTCCGTATGTCAGAGAATCCCCCTTTCTTTTTTAGATTTCCATTTCTTCTGATTCAGAATACACCCGGCGAACGTCTCTCCCACAGAACCGTCTGCAACGTTCCCCTTAAGTAGTCTGGTCCGGCTTCAGGAGAACGCCACCAGGTGGATAACACAGGTACATGGGTGCAGAATCCCCTCAATGTGACTCTAGCTACCTTTTTATCTTTGGAGGTAACTCCACATTCCACCTTCACCTACTGGGCCGAGCTAATCCTAGACGCCTCATCTATCTGTTGAGCGCCGGCCACACTCTGTCCGAGGCCCGCCAACGAGATTAGTTGGAGATTAAATCTCTGTGTGTGTGTGTGTGTGTGTGTGTGTGTGTGTGGGAGAAAGGAAACTCCCCTTCAGAATCAAATGTGTGTGTTTACAAGAGAAAGGGCTAAAACACCACAGGGCTTTTTTTTTGGTTTGCGTCATCGAGTTCAAGCCCTGGTCTTTCTCCGCTGATGTTTTTGTTTCCCTCCGCTCTGCATTGCATCATGTTCCCTCCACAGTTTATGTGAAATGTTCCCTGATGCATTATGAGCGCGTCCTCATGTATAGAGCGTAGCTTTGCTTTTTGGCTCCCCTTCCCCCCCCCCAGAGCGCTATATACATATTCTAGAGGCGTTTTGGGTCAAGCTTCCTCTCGCTGTGTGACCTCCAGCCGGCGCTCGGCGTTGCCAGGGTAACTTAATGTCTGGCACATCCCTTCAGCGCAGATGGAACCGTGAAGTCGGCCGTCATCACGCTCCCCCCCCGGGTCGACTCCGCCGAGCATGATGAAGGTAAAGGCCTCCGCGATCGCCGCGTGTTTTTCGGGAACGCTGATAACGCCGCCGCGTATGCTTCGTGCGTCTGACTCTCTGATACGCGAGGCGTCTCTGACGCGGCTGGCAGTCGGTGAAGTGGGTGTCGGAGACGTGAGGTTCGGCGAGCGCCTGACAGCCGACCGCGTGCCTGCGTACGCGTGGGAAGAGAGATGACAAAACAAAATAAAAAGGCTGTCGCTCCTGAACGTCTCAGTCGGGCGCTTAGCGGCTCGTTGCCTCTTGAGCAACGAGCCTCTCTATTGTTATGAGTGCGTTTCCTGCTGTGTTGTAATCCCAGCTCTTCAGGAGGAACGAGAGGCGCACAGAGAGGACACGGAGGGTCACTCGTGACCGGCGGCTCCGGATCCGGAAATTACTTTTTATAATGGTCGGGGAAACACTGCTCTTTCAATATCCCATCGTAGTATAAACGCCTCTCTGAATGAGCAACGCGCCTTAAAAACACAAGTGGGATTCGGTCATAAGTGAATCTTCTGACCGAAGTACTCAATCGGGTATGATACCGAGCCGTACTCGTGAGAGTCCATATGTGTGTAAGAAGATGAGTGATCTTATGAATGAAGAGGCAGAGCCCCTCCCACACCACCTGTCATCGTTCGTCCTCCGCTGTGTTTGAGCTGCGCTCCGTTCCCGGCCGCGTTGGTTCTCATGAAGCCGGTGAAGATCCGATGAAACACGGCGCACTCGTTTTAAAGGTCGACGGGGGATGTTGAGTCCACAACGTAAACCAAACATGCTGGCGTTCCCTGCAACGGAGATGCGACTTCCCCTTTTGATGTCCTTTTTAAATTTCTGGAAACGTCATCAAACAATTTGAGGAAACCGCGGGGCGTCCCTGCCACGCGCCTGCGTGTCTTTGTTTTATTCACTATGATCTGTCCGTTTATAATCGGGCGGGTCTGGACCGGCTCTCGACTCGGAGCCTTTCTGACCGTAAACTCTGTTTTCAGGGCCGAGTTCTGTCGTCTTTACATCTCGGCTGAAGGGGCCAAAGAGTCATCACCAGTGCTGGACTCCATTCCTCTTGAAACCTTGAAAAACTAAGTCATAATAAATAAAGAGAGAACCCACCCACACGGAGGCGGTTGCTAGAGAACGAACACGAGCAGCTGGCGTTTTATTCTTCGTCATATTCCAGTGTCTTGTTTGAGTATTTGGCTCTTTTTCTCTCACGATCTCACGTCCCAGAGAACTCGCGTGAATAGAAATAGCCGCACAATGTAGAACGTGAAAAATGGCGCCCTCGCTGTTTTGAGGTCGGCATCGTTTGAGGCCGAGGGGTCAAGGGGAGGTCAAAGTTCAGCGTGGTGCAGGATGTCATCCTCCGGGGCCTCGGTCCACGTCCTCCTGCCTCCTGCGACACATGACTCTGCATTTCTGGACTGTTCTCGCCAGATGAAACGTCACGGCGGCGATCAGCTGAAAGGAATGCGACCGGATCCCCCCCCCCCCACACACACACACTCGGCGAGGGGTTGCGGCGCTTGCCAGCGGGCGACGGCCAGCCCCAGATTCCCACCCTCGCTCTGGCACCGGCTCTATGATGGCGCTTTGCCACCATCGCATTTGTTTTCTCGCCGCGTCCTCCCGTTTTTCGCCGCTTCCTCTTGGAACGCGTGCGGACGAAGTCAGAGGACGCCGACGCGCACCGAGCGGGCGGGGTTGGTTGAGACGTTGTTTTTTGTGGCATGAGTCTATAAGTAAACTCCGACTATCAGTGGGTTTTTAGATGGAGGGGGCAGCCTGGGGTCCCCTCGTAGATATAAACAAGATGGCCAAAATAATAGGAACACCTCTCAGTTTTACGTGCGGCTGTGAAGTACAACCTGTGTGTGTGTGTGTGTGTGTGTGTGTGTGTGTGTGTGTGTGTGTGTGTGTGTGTGCTTCTGTGCCACCTCAAAGTGATCCGTTTGGTTTTGTGTGACTGAGGCAACCTGTTTCCCGTCTCCCCAAATGTCGGGTCCTGACATGCACACAGAGACGTGCACAGCGAGTGCACACACACACACACACACACACCCTTCAGCATCACCAACCGTCAAACTGGGTGTTAATTAATTTGATTCGCACCGTTTCTGTGTGTGACGTCATCTCCTCCACTCGTCCCAGACACGCTGCAGACTTTACTCAACACAATTCAGATGGAAAACTCACAAAGTGTATTTATACTGCACATTTTAGACTAAGTGCTTCACATGGAAAGCAAATGAAACTGGAAAAATGACAATTCACTTAAGTGTACCTTTTCATTAAAGTAGATTTTTACAGATCAGTTGATCAAATATTAATAAAAAAAGTGAGCTTTAATGCAGAAGAGCTGTTTCACCCTTGAATATACATATTTCCTGCTTTTTTAACTTTATGTATACCATGTTAAATATCTTTTTATACAAAGATATTCAACATGAATCGATTGAAACCAGAAATTAATGTGTAAAATAATGTATTATGAATATTCATTAGTTGCTGCCCTAATTTAAATACTTAAATACTGTATTTCCCTTATTCCTAACCCTATTTGAAGAACAGGAGGCTCCTCTTGTGTTTCTATGTGTGTGAAGAAGATCTGCAATGTGTCTGCATGTAACTCATTACACACACAGCCCCACTTTAAATCTTGTGTGTACCAAACATGTGCTCATAAGTCTTTAAAATAGCATTTAAAGAACTCAACTAAGGCCCAATAACGCCTGAGGGACATTCAATTACGCCTTTTTTAAATGTGGAAGAATAACATCAACGTTTTACCTTTTATCTCATAGTTAGAATCCGACAAAGCCGGGTGGATTTGGGGAGGAGAAGAGGGCGTGTGCGTGTCTTTGTGTGTGTGCGTGTCTTTGTGTGTTTGTGTGTGTTTTTGCAGCTGGAAACACAGTGTCTCTTATTTGCAGTCAATAGATGAACGCTCAGCCGCACATGCCTCCTGCCTGTACTCGTCCTCAGAGGAGGAACCGGTCGTCGTCTGTGTGGCTCCCAGTGGCCCCTGGCCATGCTGCATTGTGGGAGGATGGGGGGAGGGAGGGAGGGAGGGAGGGAGGGAGGGAGGGAGGACAAGAGGAGTGCAGGCCTTGAAGAGATACAGCTGTTTCTCCGGTCTCAGCTGTTGCTTCTCCTCCATTCGATGCAGCCTCCCCCCCCCTTCCTTCCTCCCTCCTCCCCCCTCCCCCTCCCTCTCAAACACACACCCTAACTGGAAGAAGCACACAGTGTGACATTGTTCTGCCTCGTGAGAAAGATGAAACAATCCATCTTTCATGGCCGCTATCTGATGGGAACGGTGAGCGCTCGCCATGTTAGTGAGTTTAGAGGGAGGAGGGAGGGAGAGAGAGGGAGGGAGAGAGAGGGGGGGGAGAGAGAGATCTGGTTTACTACTAGGAGAGTTCCAGGAGCCTGGGGTTATTTCTCTGTAAAAAGTATCTGATAGCCATGTTGGTCATGTTCTATGCCCTCCTCTGACCTCGTGGATGACCAGCTTTTATGCTGGATCTCACAAGTGTTGTGAAGTTGACCCCCCCCCCTTCATTGCCTTCTTTTCCTTCCTTAATGTCCTTTTTTTTCTTCCTTCCTTCCTTCATCTCTCCCTCCCCCCCTCCTCAATGCTTCCCCTGCTTGTCCCTCTTGGCTCACTTTTGTGTTGTTTAAGATGTAATTGGTCATTTTATCAGACCCTGGAGACGGGGCAATGCCGTGTTGGGGGAAGTCGTGCGTGTGTGTGTGTGTGTGTGTGTGTGTGTGTGTGCGTGTGTGCGTGTGTGTGTGTGTGTGTGTGTTCAGCTGTAACGGGGGGCCTGTTTCCACAGTCCTGCTCAGTTAAGCAGCTTCAAAGTGACTTGAGTCCTGGATCAAGGCTAATCTTGAACACTCAAAGGCTCACGGACATGTTGCCGGTCATTGTTTTCTCCCAGTCGACCGACATGAACGCCGACGGACTAACTTGTGGGAGGAGCTTGTTATCGAGGTCGTGTCTGGCTTTCCCGTTTCATAACCCGGACCGCCGTCTACTTTGTCGGCCAGTTTGATGATGAACTTTAGAGCGGCTGTTTGTTTGTTTGTCGTCTGCAGCAGGCGGTCAGACGGCGTCAACGCACCGCTGGGATCAAATAACAAATGTTTCATTTTAAAAGTAACACAAGAAGTGTTTGACCTTCAGGCCGACGGGGGCAGGACGACCAGACCTGTTTGTTCTAGAAAGAAGGCATTGTTGTCCCAGGACTTCAGGTGTGTGTGTGTGTGTGTGTGTGTTTGTGTGCTCTTGCATAATTGTATGGTTTGTCAGGTTGCAGCATGTCGTGTGTCTTAAGTGTCTCCCTCAAAAGCCCAGAGGGCGCAACCGGAACTCAGTCATCAGAAAACGCTGCCTGTCTGTCTGTCTGTCTGTCTCTCTGTCTCTGTGTGTCAGTCTGTCTCTTATCTGTCTGTCTGTCTGTCTGTCTTTGCGGTGGCGTCCCTGGGATGGCAGAAGCCCCGTGTCCTCTCGAGCCGCGATCGCGAGAACAAAGAACCGAAAATTATTGCAAAAAAACATTCGCCGTCATTCTGTTTTCGGGCGTATTCTCCACGTATTCATCAATTTTTTTGAGGATAAATGTTGAATTTATATATTCGGTGGGTTAAAATCCCAGCAGCAGACAAACGTCCAACTGTTGTCGAGACCTCCACTCCCAGCCTCTCGCTCTTGGTTTCACGTGACCGCCACAATAAAAGCTGCGGCTGCTTTTACTGTAAAAAGCCGCCACAGGAAGTGTGGCTCTGGTATTACCAGCAGGCTGACATCACTTACTCTGCGGTAACTCTCTCCTCCTGCTGTCGTCCTGTGGTGCTGCTGCTGATGGAGATGGGCAGGAGAACCTCTCTCCTCCTCTACTGTGACTCGTGCGTTAAAACATTTAGAGTAATTACTTTACCATCAAGGTTTTTTCCTCACGATGTGGAATCAATTCTCCCCCCATTCGGTCCGCTGCTCTATGACATAAGTAATAGTTGTGTAATCGGCGTACCAACACAACTGTCAGGTCAAATAACCAGAAAGAAATCCATATAAACTTTTAAAATGCTTACGAGTCAATCTGCACTTCACCTTGTTCTATTAAATATTAAAAAGGAGGGTGTGGGGGGGGGGGGGGGGGTGTTGCAGAGTGAGACACCGGAAGACTGCTGATTTAAAAGAATATATATATATATATTTATTTAAAAAAAATATATATATTATAATATATATATATTTATTAAAAAAAAAAATATATATATTATTATATATATATATATATATATTTATATTTTATAATATATATATATAAAAAATAATATTTAATTCCATCGGTCCGCCACGGTTCGGTGATGATCAGGAGTGTGAGGCCGCGCCCGCCCACCAGGGGGCGTCGCCGCTGCCAGGGTCCGAGTCCTCGGCGGCTCGTGGAGGAAGACATAGAGATCGTATCGTTTCCTCTGAACACCAGCGGCTGCTCCTCCGCCCCGTGTTTGTCGGCTCGTTGCTCGTTGACAGTCGGCGAGGGGAAACGACCGCAGGCGTCAGCGCCGCATTGCCTCCACTTCCTCCTCCCCCCCCCCCCCCCCCCACCCCACCCTCGGCCTTTTCTCTCCCCCACTCATCCGTCACCACGCTCGGGTCGCACAGTCGTCAGCAGGGAGTTGAACTTGGATGCCTGCCACCAATCAGGCTGAAGCCAACACACACAGAATCACACACACACACACAGAATCACACACACACACACAGAATCACACACACACACACAGAATCACACACACACAGAATCACACACACACACACAGAATCACACACACACACAGAATCACACACACACACACAGAATCACACACACACAGAATCACACACACACACACAGAATCACACACACACACACAGAATCACACACACACACACACAGAATCACACACACACACACAGAATCACACACACACACACAGAATCACACACACACAGAATCACACACAGCTGCCACATGCCGCCACTCACAAGCTTTCTTCTTCTTCTTCTTCTTCTTCTTCTTCTTCTTCTTCTTCTTCTTCTTCTTCTTCTTCTTCTTCTTCTTCTTCTTACCCCCCCCCGTCTGTGTACGGCCTGAGCTCTAATTATCAACCAGAGAGAGAGAGAAGTGTATCTAAAAAAAAAAAGCCTCATCGCACCCCGCGGTGCGAGCTGCTGCTACGACACCGATTTAGAACTAGTGGAATTTTACAAACAAGGCACACAGATCTCACTGAACGAGGTGTGTGTTGTTGTGTCTACTCGCTACGAGCCACGACCTCCTGTACATATCCCTTCCAGCTGTTCGTCCGGCGGACGGACCAGGTGGCGGGGATGAAGGTGCTCTTTCCTTCTTCTTTTGTTTGCCGTGAACAGAATAATAAATCTGTCGTTGTGCGTCTAACGACCGGAACGAGGCAGCCGACGCACACGGTGTCATCCCGTGAGTGAGTGAAGCAAACGTGTAATTTGTGAAAATGGGCTGTACAAATAAACTGAATTAAATTGAATAACATATCGGATATAATGGAGCGGTTGATCTGGTCGTTCACTCAATGAAACGGTCATCTTGACCACGTGGACGCTCGTCTCGCTCCTTGATCGTCCTCCTGGGTACCAAGGAGGAATTTGGAGGCTAACAAAGTAGTTTTTCAGGCGCACGACAGTGATGCTGCCCATTATTCTAAAGTATTACATTCTAATTTATCCTAATTGTGTGTGTGTGTGTGTGTGTGTGTGTGTGTCCTATTGATTTAAACGAAAAAAGCTTCTGTGTGGCGTCTTTACTCGTGTTCTCTGCTGCTCTGACCATCAGATGGACGTTTAGTCTGGAAGTGTGATGTTTTAATATAGAGCTACGGTCTCACTTCCTGTTGCGTGTCGATGGAGCCGCACGCCACCAGCAGCGGGGACGCCGTGTGTGTGTGTGTGTGTGTGTGTGTGTGTGTGTGTGTGTGTGTGTGTGTGTGTGTGTGTGTGTGTGTGTGTGTGTGTGTGTGTGTGTGTGTGTGTGTGTGTGTGTGTGTGTGTGTGTGTGTGTGTGTGTGTGTGTGTGTGTGTGTGTGTGTGTGTGTGTGTGTGTGTGTGTGTGTGTGTGTGTGTGTGTGTGTGTGTGTGTGTGTGTGTGTGTGTGTGTGTGTGTGAACACCCTGTTCTCGGAAGGACCCGTTGGAGAGTCTTGGGTAAGAACACAACGTTTTAGCAAATTCAGCAAGTTGTTTTTCTTAAGAGATGCAAGTTATTGTGGATGAAGGGTGTTGGTCTCACACACACACACACACACACACACACCAGACGGTGCCGCTAACCTCAGCGTAAACAGCCAACCGTCCGAGTGAAAGCAGTGTGTGTGTGTGTGTGTGCGCACACGCGAAAGACAGACCCTATTATCTCCAGATCAATAGTGTTCTCCTGGGCGGTCTTCTTGCGGGAGATAAACAGTCTCTATGGTCGTTATGACCAAAGTTGGAAGTGTGTGTTCTCCATCTGGATAACGATGGCGTGTAGGAGTGGACCGGCATCTACAGCCTCCTCTCCCGGTGCATTCAGGGGCCGTCGGAAAACCTTGAAACGGGGAACAGTCTGGTTTCTCATGCTTTTGTGGAAGAGACTTGTATTACTCATCTCTACAGAACAGACGTGTTTACGAGAGGACAACGTCCCTCATTGATCTGCCTCCTAAATCACCAGATCGATGCCTTCAACTCATAAGATGTGTAAACATAAACTACCTGGGATCCCAAATTACTTGAGGATTAAGTTATCTAGAGCGTAGAGTTTTGACTTTGAGGCCTACTGTGAGGATGGCTGGCCTTTAGTGTGTGTGTGTGGAGCCCAGCTTAGCGGGCTGTCGGCTGCTCGGCTCAACACACTGACCTACTTCGGCGCCGCCGCTCTTCAAAGGCATCGAGCCGCTGAGGGTGACGAGGGGATTTACATCCTGTCCCTTTCAAAGGGATCGAGGCCGAGCGCCACCTGGGACCGCCACCTGCATCCCGGGGTTGAGTCTGAGAGGAGCGGTCACAGGGCCGATGACATCACAGCCCATCGCGTTCCTTTAGTTGGTCGGAGAGCCAAATACTCGATTTGATTGTCAAGTTTAAAAATAATAGTCTCTACTGTTGAGTGAGCGGCCGCTGTTGTTGTGCTCTGTGCATCCCTCCTTCTTTTCTTCTTCAGTCACTTGTTTTCAAAGTTCTCTCCTGATCCTCCAGAATATCAGCCGTAATAACCACAAGATCAAACTTCCAAGCTTGCATGCCAACCTGTAAACATGTAAACAAAGGCTCTCCTGGTCGCTACGATGTCTCTGTGTATTGTTTGTGAGTTAAGTTTAATGTTAAATGTATAAGCTATGACCTAAATTTCCCTCGGGATTAATAAAGTATCCATCTATCTATCTTTGATTCATAACCATCTTTAAAAACCCTTCTTTGTGTCCCTGTGGTATAAACATGTAAACAAAGTACGTGAGCTGCCGGCTTCTCGCCCCGTTTTTCCCGCCTTTTGAGGCGCCGCCACCGTTTTGTCACCGATAACGTTTTAATGGCGCTCCGCTCATCAGAGAGCCGGGCCACGGGGCCGCTTGATGTTTTAATGAGGCCTGCAGCCATTATTTCATCATCCAATCAGCTGCTCAGCATTTCTTGATGAACCAATTAAAGGGCCGGCGTCGTATAGGTATGCGGGCGGTGTGTGTGCTCTTTGATCCGTTTAACGCCGGGAACGTTTCTTGTCGTTCATTAAAGGTGGGGGGGGAGCAAGTAAGGGAGGGAGAAGGAATGGAGAGAGGAAGAAGGAAGAGGGGGATAAGCAAGTAAGGAAGAGAGGAGGAGGGGATGGAGAGAGGAGCAAGGGAGAAGCAAGCAAGAAAGGAAGGAAGGAAGAGGGGGAGAGAGGGATTAAAGAGGAAGGAAGGTAGGGGATGGATAGAGGAGGAAGGGAGAAGCAAGAAAAGAAGGAAGAGGGGGGAGAGAGGGATGAGAGAGGAAGGAAAGAGGGGGGATTCAACAGCCTCTGAGTCACGGCGACCACACATCATTTAATTTCTCTCTTCCTCCTCCTCCTCACGTCCGTTAAGCCCACCCTGAAGACGATGCCGACACGTTGTCGGCCCATCTGAGCACACACACACACACACACTTACCTCTACACCTCCTATCATTGCTCTTGCGGTTCTGTCAGCCTGTTGCCGGGCGGTCTGCGACCCCGACGTCCAGCTGACGCGTCGTCGGCCACGAGAACTTTGTGGTCTTGTAAACGGTTTTGGTTCGGTGGGTTGTATCACAAGAGAAGTGTGTGTGTCTGATGTAACGTCAACGTGGGCGAAGTCATCCCTCAGCTCGGTGATAAAGATAATGATGATGGTGATTGTGGGTTTTATGATTCGTGCAGGAAATGGTGGAATTGAAAATCCATTTTAGAACAAAAACAAACTGACGCAGCCCCCGACTCGACTTGTACCTCACGAGGTGAGGCGAGGACTCAACCACCTAGAATATTATGTCACAAACAACACAGGAGGAGGGGGGGGCTCTTGCATCAGGATCCCTGAGACTTGGCTGGGGAGGCCAGTGACTCAGAGGGGGGGGGGGGGGCTGCTGCCGCCTCCTCTGTTCCTGGAGCTGGAGGCGTGGGCGTCTGCAGGAGGCGTTCACTAGAGATGTAAAGACAGGGTCTGGAAGCTCGGACACACACGCACACACGCACACACTCTGTGCTCAACGAGACGTTACTTCTGTATCCCGAGCTCTCAGCTCGACAAACCCCCGCGTTGCTCTCCTCCAGCTTATTATGTCACACGAGGTTTAAAGTTTACTTTGGAGTGGAGATCTTAATCCTCCGTTTGTCCTCTTCCAGTCGACCCGCCGACCTGCAGGCGATGACGAGATCTGAGCCGCCTGACGGCTGCCAGTGTGGGCGTCCCTCTCTCAGTCGGAGTGAGACACCTGCTGGCCGACGGGAGGCATTGCATGTGAGGGAGGTCCCGCGGCAGAGAGCATGCTGGGGGATTTCTCTCTTGATGGGCTTGTAGACCATTAAATTAAGATATTTCTTTATAAACCCAGAGGTTTCTGACTATTAGACGACAAAACGGGCGATTTAAAGACCTTTCTGTGTCCCTGTTTGTTTGAAGTAGGCGTGGCAGAAGTCTTTTAATATTCAGTTGAGAGTGTGTGTGTGCGTGTTCAGAGGAGTCATTGTGTCTCCCTCTCTGTCACACAGGCGTCAGCCGCCAGAGGAAGACGTGAACAACCGGCTGACCTCGCCTCCGACGCTATGCGCATCTGACACGCGCGAGCGGTGAGTTTTGGCCCCGCCTCTCTCGCCGGGCCGGCTCGATAAGTTTTATTCGTAGGTGTGGCGGCGGCACGGACCCGTTTGAGCCCTGGGGGCTGAATACTAAACGTCTTATTCAAACTCATTTCAGCACGAGACTCAATGCTCATTACATTTAGATGAAGAGGAGGGAACAAAACATCGAGTCAGTCGGCAGCATTTCCTCAAACTAAAACCTCGTTGTGAGCAACGTCAGAAATACACAGGGCAAAACTGACCCTAGGAAATATAACGAGGAAAGAAAAATAATGACCCATAATTTCGATAATTTAATAGTGTTGCTTTGTTGTGTGCGTGTACTAGGTAGGTACACAACACACAAACACCTATAAATATTATTTTTTTAATTATAAAAAATGTATATGAGTTAGAATTATTAATAGTTGTTTACATTCTTTTCAAACAAAGAAATAAGAATACAACTGAATACTATTGTCTGATTTATGTTTTGTGTTTAAAAAAAAACAACAAAAAACACTTTGACTCTGTAGACTACTACTTAATAGTCTTATTATTGGCATTTTATGACAATTGCCCAAATACTCTAAGCCTAAATAAATATTATTTTTGAACAAAAGGTTAAAGGTTGTTTCACAAGATTCAAAAAATGCCCCAATTTCCTTGATTTCGGTCAAAATATGTAAAATTCCGACCCTGTTTGTGTGTGTTGTTGTTACTGCAAACAAGACTCCATACTTGTATCGTACTGACGACACACACACACACACACACACACACGGGTGTGAGAGCAGGAAGTAAGGTAATTACAGACGCTGGACTTTATAAACAAAAGCTGGACGCCGCGTGTAAATAGTGTTGCGGCGCTTCCTGTGTCGTTTGTGCGCCGCCGTCCAGACAAAGAGGTCGTCGGGATGTCGGGATGTCGTGGTGTTTGCTCGGCAGAGTGCAGCTGGGGCAGCTAATGGCTCTTAAAGCACCGGCCTGCTGCAGCCTGGAGGCAGCCGAGAAGACAGACACACACACACACACACACACGCACAGAGGCTGGCTTTGTCAGGCGCACAAGGGGATGGCCTCAGCATTCAAAGCGACTTCATATTTTTCATTACTGTCTCTCTCGGTGCCTTCGGCGGGGGAAAAGTCTCCGAGGTTTTTTTTTGTTTCCGGTCGTGGGCAGAGAAGAACATTCAGAGATATTATCCTGATGGGAAATCATTCGGAGTTTAAATGTGATCCGTGGAGGATGTAGACGGAGCCTCGAGCGTGAAATCATCTCAAATGAATCTCTCGGTTTCCATCACTCCAAGAAACATCTTTTTTAAGAAGTCATAACTGATACTTTGCAGAGTTATGAGGAAAATATAAGAATTTAAAAGACTCCATGTTTGCTTTAGTGATTTCTTCAAATGAAACCACTTAAAAATGAGTTGGTGGTTCATAGTTTTAAAACAGAGCCACTATGTTGATTTGATTTGATCATTATTCAACTAAATAAACAAACTGTTGCAGCTTGGAAAACCTATTTTAGTGTTTGACATTTGGTCAAAGACGGAAAGCAACCTGTGAGTTCACTACACGGCCAAAACAAATCAATATCACTTTAAGTGTTTTCTATGTTTAGAACATTCCCTCCGTTATCTGGACGCTCTGCAAAGCCACGAGGCTCCATTGACAAACAGGATCCCAGCTGCACGACACGGGAGGCGCCGCTCCGCCCCCACTGCTCAGTTTGTTTGTGTTCTTCCTTTCGGTCACACAAACTTAATCATTCAACTCAGTTTATTTCATTTAGCACAATATCACAAATATGCCTCAGCGGGATTCACAATCTGTACGAGTACAACATTGCTGACCTTTGACCTCACGTCGGATCAGGAAAAAAAACTCCCAAGAAATGGGGTAAAAAATCCTTTCAAGGGTAAAAAATGTAAGAGTGAAGAATAGACGTCATGTGACCTGAAGCGGCACCTTGAACTCGGTCCTCGCTGATTTGTTTTGAAGTTGCATTCAGGCTCACTTGAGATAATGAGCCGACGCTGCGCCAATCCACCACTAGGTGGTGCTGTTGCTGGGCGAACTAAGGTGTGTGTGTGTGTGTGTGTGTGTGTGTGTGTGTGTGTGTGTGTGTGTGTGTGTGTGTGTGTGTGTGTGTGTGTGTGTGTGTGTGTGTGTGTGTGTGTGTGTGTGTGTGTGTGTGTGTGTGTGTGTGTGTGTGTGTGTGTGTGTGTGTGTGTGTGTGTGTGTGTGCAGAGGAGTCATTGTGTGTCACGCAGGCATCAGCCGCCAGAGGAAGACGTAAACAACCGGCTGACCTCGACGGGAGGCATTGCATGTGAGGGAGGTCCCGCGGCAGAGAGCATGCTGGGGGATTTCTCTCTTGATGGGCTTGTAGACCATTAAATTAAGATATTTCTTTATAAACCCAGAGGTTTCTGACTATTAGACGACAAAACGGGCGATTTAAAGACCTTTCTGTGTCCCTGTTTGGTTGAAGTAGGCGTTGCAGAAGTCATTTAATATTCAGTTGATATTTACTGTTCTGTGTGTGTGTGTGTGTGTGTGTGTGTGTGTGTGTGTGTGTGTGTGTGTGTGTGTGTGTGTGTGTGTGTGTGTTCAGAGGGCCGGGCAGGCTTTGCTGAGGATGATTGGTCTGGTGCGCTAAAGCTAGATGGTGTGGGAATGATGGACCTCCCCAATGGCCGGTCCGGCAGCATCATCACCACCACCGCTGCAACCCTCTCTGAGGTGAGCCCCCAAACACACACTTACACACACAGCACTGCCATCCTCCTTTCCTTACAATGCAACCGTGTGTGTGTGTGTGTGTAGAAGAGCAGCAGCGCCGAGTCTCTCAGCGATAAGGGCTCTTCGGACCTGAAGAAGAGTTTCGACGCCGTTGTGTTCGATGTGCTGAAGGTCACTCCCGAAGAATATGCAGTAAGTGAAGTTTAAGTTTGTCAAAGTGTTTTTTTTTTTTGTTAAAGAAGAAAGTTCATTAAGCACAAAGTGCTGACGGGGTGACAGAGGAGGAAATGGGGTGAGAGTTGGATCAGTAGTAGTAGATTAGAGGTTTGGCCGCGCCAAGCCGGCGCTGATGGGTTTCACCTCGGCCGCTCACACCGTAACGCAGCTCAGGAGGGTCCAGGCTGAACCCACGCCAAGACTTTAGAAAGGATGTTAACCGAGACCGGAGCATGATGTGTGGAACATGCATTAAAAAGGTCCACGGCCATAAAATAAAACCTATGTAGATTCCTCTTAAAATAATCCAGAGGGGAGGGGAGTCTCCCCTCGATCCCAGTTCTGATGACGAGTCGATCGGACCGCTTTGCGTTCATAGTCCTGAGTCCCGTTAAAGGTCTCCCAGAGTCTGTTCTTCTCCGTTTCGACCACCAGGGGGCGCTCCTCATCTTTCTAACTGCAGCGCCGTCATGTAACGTCTTCCCGAGCCGTCTCAAGTTATAGACGTGTCAGTAGAAGCGTCCCAGCCACCTGCTCCGCAGGACGGCGCCTCCACATCGTGTTTACATCGTCTCCCCGTCGCCTCGGCAACGACGTCGCCCGAACCGAGCGACGTCTGAAGAGTCTGTTGTGTTGTGTCTCCTGCAGGGTCAGATCATGCTCATGGATGCTCCCGTGTTCAAGGCCATCCAGCCAGAGGTGAGAGAGAGACACACACACACACACACACACACACACACGCACACACACACACACACACACACACACACACACACACACACACACACACACACACACACACACAGGCACTTATCACAGTGATGCAGGTAAAGGGGACATCTGGGTCTCGCCCGGTCCGTCTCCTCAGTGGGATCCGGCGTACCCTCCCTTTCTTTTCTCCTCCTCTTCCTCCGCCTCCTCCTCCTCCTCCTCCTCCTCCTCCTACTGACAGCCGTCATGGATAACTTGTGTTTACGGTCGGCCGCTGTGGCCTTTTTATAACAGACCACATCCCAGTGCGGTGTGCTGCAGTCTGTCTCCTGCTTCTGCGTGTGGGGAGGACTTGTCAGCGCACACACACACACACACACACACACACACACACACACACACACACACACACACACACACGGTCGTCGTTCCCCTCGGTCGTGCATTTTGAATAGATCGTCGTGTGGCGAGAGCTCTCGGGTTAATTTTTAAATGCTTCGTCGTGCATCAGGTTTCCGCCGCTTGGTCCCTCGGGGAGCCGCCGCCGTCTTCCTTCCCCGAACAGAGTTCACGCGGCGGCGCTGGAGAACACGCTGGCCGTCTGGGCCGGCTCGGAGGGTTTTTACGAGCCTCGTGAACATGTGTCCGCTCGCTTCCGCCCGATGTAGCGAGCGAGGTTCACGGGGTCGGGCGCTCGGGGACAGCGGCTCACTTATTGCTTTTAAGATGTCAGATGTTTTGGAAGGTCCTGGAGTGGGATGTGTGGGGGGGGGGGGGGGGCTGACAAGGAGATGAAGGCTGCAGAGGGAGAGTGATGGGGAGAGGCTGAAGGAAGGAAAGCACAGCAGCTCTGAGGGAACGAGAAACTCGGCTGAAGTTTCCACTCCTGTCTCCTCGGCCTCCTCAGAGGCATAATGGGATACGCAGGTGTGTGTGTGTAGGTGTGTGTGTTGGTGTGTGCCTGCTGCTTCACTGGGCTCACTGCCTGAATAGGAAAATATTAAATTATTAAATAAGTGTTGAGTTGTGCAATAATGTTTTTACTGACATGCAGCCCACTTGTGTTTTTGTGTGCACTATTTAAATGCCTTGTTACACACACACACACACACACACACTGTGTCACAGCTGTGGACAAATGGAATCGGGGTCAACGTTTACAAGGCGTTGTCCTTCTCAGCGCGGCGTTGGTTTCTCGCTCGTCCCCCGTAAAGAGAGAGAATAGCTTTGTGTGTTTCACACGTCCAGATGTTCTTCACAAGCTTTTCACGTTGGACGTTTTCTGACTGCTCGCATGATAACAAACTCGAAGACGACTCAAGTTTTCCACCCGCTCCGGTTCCAAGTGTTCCCGCCGGCCCCGCGGCTGCACACAGTCGGAGTGTTTTCCGCCGATCCCCCTTGACGACGGCCGCTGCTGCAGGAGTCCAAAAACATCTTATCGCTGCAAATCATTTCCTGCTTTCCAGCTCTCTGCAGCGGCCGGACGCCTAAACTCCATAACGACCCGGCTACGTGATGTGGCCGCGCACGGGCCATTACCGCGCCCGTCACTGTCTCCGTAAACGCACCATAAACGGAGCTGACGTTTCTTTTTCTTCTTTTCTAAAACACGATGTACGTGACGCACAGGTGGAGAACGTACCGCGAGCAGCACGGAGGAGAACAGAGGAGCTCGTTAGCCTGAGTGGTCCATCGCTGACACGGAGCAGATGTGGGGGGGGGGGGGGCACACGATACCGGGAGAGGCCAGTGTTCCTCAGGAGCTCCTCTTCCTCTTCCTCTTCTTCTTCAGATCTGAAAGGCTCAGACGGCGAGCGCACGGCACCGTGACGCAGCAGACGGCGCCGAGCCTAAACACATCTGCTCCCGATGATGCGTTCAATGACCGCTCGAGAGAGAGGGCTGCTGGGATAATCCACTTCCCACAATGCAATGTCTGCGAGACGAGATGTCCGGAGAGCCGGCGAGAGCGTAATGGATCGGGCAGAAGGCGTGTTCCTGACGGTCATCTGTCCAGCAGACAGACGGGTCATCGACGAGTTTATTTCGGTGGTGAAAACGACGAGATGGATCCCGGAGACGGGGGAGGGGGAGGAGGGGGAGGAGGCGAGATCTCATCCTCTCATCTTAACATAAAGACTTTTCTGAAGGGGCCGACACATCTGTAATTCATCCGGAGGGAGCGGATCGGATCGCTCGCTGTAGATTGCACAGATCGTCCGATAAGAGCGAGATGTGAAGCGTAGAGACACGGACACCGACGGGGGGGTTGGGAACTGCAGTTTTGAAAGATGCAATCAGGCCTCCGCCATCTTGTTATAGTTTTTTTAACCGGTAGTGACGTGAGGTTCGAGATGTTCCACCTGAATTACCTGTCACATGGTTTCAAGCAGCAATCTGATGAATGATTTTAAAACCAAGTGGAATGGGTCGTAATTCTCTCTATAACATTACTTTACGTTGCTCCTTCATCTTCGTCTCCTTCACACGACTTTGAGGTTTCTCGTCCACACGCTACGTTTTCCAAAAATAACGTTGGAAAATATCGCGGACTGGCTCCAGCTTTACTTGGCCGTATACTAGTTTTATTAAGCGTTTAAAGTATAGACAGACACAGAGAACAGCTGGACCAGATCAATCACAGAGAGCCATAAAGCATCCCTGCTTTACGGTCTGACTCTAAATGACCATCATTTACTAAAAGATGACATCATGCTGTATTGAAGAAGACTTGGAGCTAGAGATCGAGACAAATTCATGTTTACAATGTTTACTGAGCGGATAAATCAAGAGAGAAGTAGAGTCACTATAGAGACTCTTCTATACAATCGGACTTCTTTTTGCAACCAGTCGTCGCCCCCTAGTGGCCATGAGCAGGAATGCACTATTAAGGCAAAAGGGCAACCAGGCAAGTTAGCATTTAGTCAGCCAAAATATTTATTTATATATATATATATACACACACACACATTTATTTAATTATATATATATTTCTAATGTATAAATATACATATATTGGGGGGGGGGGCACCACAAAATAGGCAACTAAAACAACCCTCATAGTTATAATAATTATAACGGCGATATTATTTCAGCCTACGGCTCGCATCGCTCTGCCGTGCTGCGCGCGCCGACACATCCGCGTTTAGCACAGGTGAGCACACATTGTCACTATATATATATATATATACATACATATTGTGTTTTCCGTGAAACTGTCCCAGTTCTCTGCCGGTCCCTGTACTCCATACAGGTTGTTTTTCTGGTGGAGGGGTTGGACAATAATTGCTCCACAAGCGGCTACAGTTGGGAATCCCACCCACAATGCCGCCTGCCAGCGTGACGGTCAGTACACATCCATCACGCTGGAAGGCGGAGGAAAATAATGTGTTGGCTGTAGAGGCGGACGCACAAACCTCAGGGACAGATTTGTCCTCGTCAAAGAGGATTTCTCCAAAAGCCCATCGGGCGTGGGTTGGCAAAGAAACGCCGCAACCTGAACGCACCGCATTCGGTCCGGGGGCGTGCGGAGCTCCGAGCCCATTGGGGGAAAACTGGAAATATGTGTGTACAGTGTACCATCGTGTTGTTGAGATGCGCAGGACTCGTGTGATTGGCTCTCCGCCATCACACCGAGTTTTTTTCAGAGACGTTTTTACGGTCGTCTGGCGAAAGGCGGCCTCGACGACCGTAAGAATGGTCTCATGGGGTCACCTGGGAAAGTCATCTCTCCACGGCGCGGACAGCGAGGTAATGGACGCCGCTGCTGAAGCAATCATTCAGTTCACCGCTTCTTCCCCCTTTTTTCTTAAAAAAGAAAAAGAGGAATACGTCGTCTGGGTCTCAGGAACCCCGAGAGGGAATTTCTGCAAATCTGGCTGAGAAGTACAAACCCCAAACTCCAGAATTCATATGATAATAATTGAATATTACGGTGACGCCGTGTCAGGGCCTTCACCACCATCACCATAGCAACCGGAACAAATGGACTTCCCAGACCCTCGTCCGTGGGAACCTTTAGCTCTGGGACTTTAGCTTTTTGGTTTTTGGGACGGGCGAACATGAACCGACCAGACAGTTTGACGCCGCTAACGGCTCATTAAATATTCACGTCTCAGGGCGTCGGTACCGGGTCGACCTGGAGGCCGGCGAGACGCACAGCAGAACATGGGCATGGCGTTTGGGTTCTACTGGTCCAGATCAGAAACGCACAGAACTGTCCATTTCACATTTTTCCATCGTCATCCTCCCCCCCCCCCCCCCTTCCTTCTTTTTCCACCCTGTTCCTCGTCTTCGTCGTCCCCGTGGCCTCTCCATAATATCCCCTTGGCTCCCAGCGCTCCAGTTTTCCATGAACAATGCAGCCGGAGAACAAAAAGACATCCCTCATGAGGTCACGGCAGCTCGGCTGCAGCTGCTCATCTTCTTCTTCTTCTCCTCCTCCTCCTCCTCGGCCTCTCGTTTGATGTCGTGCTCCTTACGACGCCGTCGTAAAAAAAAAGATCACAGCGATGTTAGGGATGAGGTGGCGTTTGGGCGCGGGGTGTTTGTCCTGGAATCTGATCTTTATTATCGTCGGTCGTGGGAGTCCTGGCGGCCGCCGGTAAAACTCTCCTCGCCGGAGGCGTCGGCTCGAGGAGGAGGAGGAGGAGGAGGAGGAGGAGGAGGAGGAGGAGGAGGAGGAGGAGGAGGAGGTTAAATCCTAATTGTTTCTGGAGAGGCTGCGGATCGCTTCCACGAGGCCTCGGGGTTATGGGGCGGCGCCGGTGATGATGATGATGATGATGATGATGATGAAGGAGGCCTCAATGGTGGGAGGCGTGGGCCGGCCTACCTGGGTGGTCAGGTGGTGGTCACACACACACACACACACACACACAGCGGAGTCTTCCTCGTCGCATGGCAGGAGGATGACGGTCAGGGAGAGAGGGAAGCGCTTATTTAAGAAAAGAGGAGAGGCGTGTAAATAAACGGCGAGCTCTCCTCCGGTGAGTCGGCGCCGTGACGCGGGCGCTCCACGCCGACTCGTCACCGTTTCCCTTCGTCTCCTCTCTCGCTTTCCTTTTCCTCTCCTCCTCGTTTCCTCGACCCTGGCTCTCCTCGTGGCCCCGCCCACGCGGCGGCGTCTCCGCTCTTCCTCCTCCGTGGAGCTCCGGGTCCCCTCAGTCCGTGTGGTCTCCTCCTCCTCCTCCTCCTCCTCCTCCTCGCCGAGCGCCGTCCAGCCCGGGAGGAAGTGACTTTGCGTGTTTTTATTTTTAATGGCTCACAAGTTCACAACCAGTAGTGCTATGATGTCGGATGTTTTTCACGTTATTCCGACGTAGTTTTTTTCCGCTGTTTCTTTTACAAAGATTCCACAAAGTCGCGATTTCAGAAGTTCGTTGTGATTTGTAGATCAACAAACATCTCGTCAAACAATTTACAATTTTTAAATCAACAGTGTTGCGTTTGGCTGGCCGTGTGTCTTTGTGTCCTCCGCTCCCCGTTGGCCGACGTGTGTCACGTGACCCCGTGGCGTTGGCCGGCGGCGGTGCAGAGACGCTCGGCGTCTCCGTGGGCGTTCCACGGTCGTTATGGTTAGTTAATGGTTCTCCTGCCATGGAAACTAACATGTACAGTTTTGAAGTTGTGTTCTTGGATCCAGACTCGGTCTAATATTGGAATCTTGTCAGAATTGAGTTGGAGATGATTTCACAGGATTACTAATTAACTTAGGAAACATTTAGTACGTTTTACAGTAAAATGCATCAGTCTGGTGCACCTTTGAGACGGGAAGGTCAACTTCACGTGAGCGCATGGTACAGACGAGGGGGGGTTTATAACACGAGACTAAAGGATAACATCCTTATGAAATGTGAGCCTTTAATTACCTTCACTAGTGTTCATAATCCTTCTGGAAGCAACATCTTAATAATAATTAATAAAATGTAATCAAATCGGTTGCTTTGCCCTTTGTTAATGACTGTGGAGTTTTGGGCTTCATACCGAGGGCGATCGAGTTCTCTCTCTCTCTCTCTCTCATCCTCCTCTCCACTGCCCACTGAGTGACCTCTGACGTGACTGTTGGGTACATTTATATATATATATATATATAAATACAGATAAATAAACGTAGTCTCCGTCCATGACGTCTGTTCCCTGCTTGTGTTTCAGGAGCTGTCGAGCTGCGGCTGGAACAAGAAGGAGAAGCACAGCTCCGCCCCCAATGTCGTGGCCTTCACTCGCAGGTTCAACCAGGTGAGCTCAGAGACCCCCCCACACACACACACACACACACACACACTAAGTATTTATGAGCCGTGGTGGTTCAGGAATGGAGAAGTTACAGCTCTGCCTCCGTCCAGCGAGGAGCACTAAATCATCGCCCGGCTCTCCCGGAGGTGTTTTTTTTCTTCTTTTTTTTGCCCGGCTTGTCATGGCAGCGCCGAAATATCTCCAGGTCTCCCTCGTCGTAAATAGTCCCCGGGTCGCCTGACAGGAAGGAGTTTGTTTTGTCCTGGTTATTAATGCACACGCTGCAGGGATCCGTATTCCCACCCGGTGCCCAGTGACATCATCAGCATCAGCATCAGCAGCAGGAAGTTGTGGGCGATGATGTCAGAGGCCGCCTTTAATCCCCTTCCAGTGTTATTGCCAGGCCTCTTTTGAAGAATGTTCTTAAGACCCACTCCTCTGCCCTCCAGGATAAATACAAGACGATCCGACAAGAATGCGTTGCCGTGGAAACCTTGGCATGTATAGCAGGATCCCAAACGGTGATTCAAGATGTTAGCGGCACACATTTCAGCCGCCGCGGGCCAAGTAAAATGAGAGAGGGGGGGGGCTTGGATTTGGAGGCCAGAGTCCCAGAAAGCTCCCGAGAGAGAGCCAACAGAGGAGAAGAAAAGAAGAGAGGAGGAGCGGAGGAGAGGAGGTGCCAGGAGAGAATAACTGGTTGTGATCAGTGCGTCGACTTGGCTCACGGGCTGAAATCCTTACCGCAGTGAAAATGGAGAATTAGTGGCGATGATGAGCGAATGGGAACGGAGGACGATATTCTCCCCAGTAGGTCGGACCTACCCAGAGCGTCGGGGAACACGTTTAGTTCGTTAACGTGTTTGCGCGTGCGTGTAAGTGTAAGTGTGTGTGTCGAGAGAGGAGTTTATCTCTTCACTCCTCGGCTCTTCACCTCTTCCCCTGCAACAAAAACAAGTCTGGGGCCGTTTCCCGGAGGAAAAAAAGGAAAGAGAAAGAGAGCCAGCTGTAGGCTGAAGTTATGAGCCCGTCAAGAAGGCCGTAAAAAACAACCGACCGGTGGAGCCGCCGCGCACTTTAATTTATTGAGGAGCAGAAGGAGCACACCGCTCGGCCTCCAGAGGGAGGACGGGGAGCTGGTCAGGCCGCCTGCGAGCGTCTTATCGGGACACCATGTGCAGACGTCTGCGCAGACCCGTGGCACGACTCCCCATCCCTCCATCCCTCATCCCTCGCGCTTCTCCTCTTTTTTCTTTTCTCCCTCTTTCCATTCCCTGCTCTGCCCGGAGCGTCAACACGGATTGATTCACCGACGTGTGTGTGTGTGTGTGTGTGTGTGTGTGTGTGTGTGTGTGTGTGATCAGGACGTGGGCTTACCGGCGTTCCCCCCACAGAGACGTATGTCTGACATCGCTCTCCGTCCGGCCAAAGCACTCCGAACGCTCCTCCGCATTAGGCGTCACGGTGTGTGTCTGTTGTGAGTCTGTTGTGTAATCGGTTGGAGTCGGGTTGGATTTTTCCTCCCGGGGCTTTTGTTGTTCCCCTAATCGACTCTAATGGAGCCCCCCCCCCCCCCCCCCCCTGCACCGCCTCAGGCCCCGGAGCCTCCATGTCTGCTGGCTCTGGACTCGATCTAAGCGCACACCTGAAATCCTCATTGACTGTAACACGTGAGAGAAGAACATTTCTGCAGCACCCCCCCAGGTCTGTTTTCGTACGGTCACGTAACACCCGGAAAAAGTCAAGAATTTTAAAACGGTCATTTCCAGGCCTGGAGTTTGAAATAATTCATGTTTTTAAAAGACAGACGCTCAAAATACAATCCGTGTGATGAAGATCTTCCTCAGTTTTCTAAGTATTGTGACTTTGAAAATGATTGTTGAAATAATTCATAGCGGCCAGTAAAAAGAGACGCAGGGTTCGTACGGTCATGGAAAGGTCATGACATGTGAAAAAGTCCTTGAAAAAGATCCAATTCCAATTAGTGATATTCATATGGTATTTACTGTATGCTTTGGAATTCTCAGTTTGTTTAAATACTAAATGTTCTCACTATTTCATGTAAACAATGAGATTTCACAAAATGTTTGGTCATGGACATTTGGTTTAAAGTCCTGGAAATCCACTGGTGGACAACATGGGTATGAACCCTGGATAGAAATGACCACATCATTGATTGGCCTTATCAATGTTATATATCAATATATTTAGTTAAAAGCCTCATGATTCATACTAAAACCATCCATTTCCTAAATAATAGTCTGTTTTATCCACCTGAACAAATATACCATTCTGCGCCTTCATATTGCCCAAGATGGCCTATTTTTCCTGGGACTCTATTGGTCAACATGCGCATGACCCCTGGGGGAGTTTGTGGGACTTGCCGTCATTTCCTTTTTCTTTTCCCCCTTTTCTTCCCCCTAGACGAGTTTCTGGGTGGTGCGTGAGATCCTCCACGCCCAGACGCTGAAGATCAGAGCCGAGGTGCTGAGTCTGTACATCCGCACCGCCAAGGTACGCCAACGCGCCGCCGGGACGGATGTCTGCGTCGCCAAGAGTCCCCCCCAACGTACTTTAACCATTTTGTGTTTCTTTCAACAGAAACTGTGCGACATGAACAACCTCCACGCCGTGATGGCCGTGGTGTCGGCGCTGCAGAGCGCCCCCATCTTCAGGCTGGCCAAGACCTGGGCGGTGAGTGCGTCTGCAGTTTGTCGGGACGCGTAAACAAAGGCTCATCAGAACCGGCACACGTGTGACGGGACGGGGGAATGTGTAGAAACCAGAGAGACAAAGACCGGAGGATTTAAAAGGTCAACAAATACGTTTGCTTGTTTTTATTTCAAATGATTATCTGCAGTTCCACTCTGAGCCACATGAGTGAGCCCTCTAATCCGAGCCCTCGTTATAACGGTTAATCTAATATCAGGGTTCGTACGGTCATGGAAAACCTGGAAAAGTCATGGAATTTTAAAAAGTCGTGGAAAAAACTAAAATCATTGAAGTTTTGGAAAAGTCATGGAAATTTGTTATAATCACATGTTCATTCATGCAGTTTGAAATAATGTGTTTTTTTAAAGAAAGACTAAAAAATATAAGCTGGCGTACGCTCTCAATACCCAAAACGTTCAAAAAATGTCATGTTTATACCGAGATTTCAGTTTAGTCGTGGAAATTTGGTTTAAAGTCCTGGAAATCCACTAGTCGGAATGTATAAGAACCCTGTAATTTGGAAGACTAGAGTACATTCTATTTGTTTGTCAACTCAGAATAAAGAGTAAAACTCATGTTCACCGTTGGCCAAATCGGCATCATGGCCGCCCTCTTAAAGGGCCGGAAACACTTTGTAAACTTCTTGAATTTATTGTTAAATAACTCTTTGCATTTGATTATTGTTTGAGTGCAGACATATTGTACATAAGAGAATGTCTCTAATATTACAACATAAATCCATTTAATCTAAAACCTTCAAAATAAAAGCAAAGGTTATTTTTCTTCAATTTCTTTAAGAAAAGGTGATCGCGTGTCTTTAAAAGCCGCCAGGGACCACATAACTCGCCGCGGCGGGCCGGATTCGGCCCACGGGCCTCGTGTTTGACACCTTTGGTCTAGAACATCTTCACTGGACCGTCTTCAGGCAGGAAACTATGCGCCGGTATCCGTTACAAGCGACCGACCCGTGAGGGATCAGCGCTGTCTCGTGTCCTGATGGAAGAGCTGACGCAACGCGTGGCGAGGCCGTGATGTCAGGGAGACGGCTCCGCAGGAAACCGCGGAATGTTCTTTCAGCCTCTCGGCGAATGCTGTTGCTGGCCAGAGCGTCGCTCACCTGCTCTCTCTTTCACTCTCTCACACACACACACACACACACACACACACACACACACACACACACACACACACACACACACACACACACACACACACACACACACACACACTCGCTCGCATACTTCTTTCTTTCAACCATTTTATTTTACGTTTTTCCAAGTTACACCAGACAATCAAAAACGAATAAGTGCAAAAATTACAAAACAACCAACTATGCGAACAATCAGACAAATAAAAAAAATAATAAAAAAAAAATAATAAAAATAAATAAATAATAAAAATAAGAATAAGTACAAAAAAGATCCCTGACTTCTGATCCCTGCGGGGATCATTAGTGCTTTCTGTTATCGTCACAACCTATAAAGTTCCTGTTGTCAGCAGATCAGATGTACTGTCGTCTGATGCCTTCTCTGTTGTGCGCACACACACACACACACACACACACACACACACACAGTCCGGCCCTGCGGCCAGTTCATTGAAACAAGCAGCCGGCGATAGTAATTTTTTTTTTTTTAATTAGTATTCTGCACAACCCAACGACATTTTCTTATTTATTTTGACTTTGTCGACTGCAAATCATGGCAGAATATCACCATGGGGTCTTTTTAATTTTATTTTTTTACTCGTTTTCAGGCATGGGTAGTAAATTTTAAAAAGGTCATTGTTTGGAAAAGGTGACGAGATTGACTTCAGCAGCGGGCGCCTTAAATGAGTGTTTCTGGCGAAATGTAAAATCTCTAAAAGTTACTAATTGATTGCGCCGCCTGCCGAGGGAAGGCGTCTTAAATCACGTTGTTTTTCCTCCGTCCTCGCGCTCCCTCTCCTTCCTCCCGTCCAGCTGCTGAGTCGTAAGGACAAGGCGACGTTCGACCGGCTCGACTACCTGATGTCCAAGGAGGACAACTACAAACGTCTGAGGGACTTCATCAGCAGCCAGAGCCTGGTGTCCTGCATCCCGTACCTAGGTAACCCCACAGCCCCGAGGACCGGACCAGTCCCTCATACAGACAACAAGCAAACACACACTTCAAAACACACACGCTGCCCTGTTCCATCATCCTCCACCCGCTCCTCCTTCTCCTCCTCCTCCACATGACATCAGAGAGGAACTCCTGAGTGTGTGTGTGTTGTACTGTTTGTTCTTGTTTTGCCTTGACGAAGACGTCGGTGTGCTCTGTTGTTCCCTCGCCATCGGGCTCGTATCATAGAGACTGCTGTGATTCAGGCTTAGCCGCTCGAGTGTGTGCAAATAAACACACACACACACACACGCACACACGGAAACAGTTGTTGGAAGCACTTTTAACTGTGTGTGTGTGTGTGTGTGTGTGTGTGTGTGTGTGTGTGTGTGTGTGTGTGTGTGTGTGTGTGTGTGTGTGTGTGTGTGTGTGTGTGTGTGTGTGTGTGTGTGTGTGTGTGTGTGTGTGTGTGTGTGTGTGTGTGTGTGTGTGTGTGTGTGTGTGTGTGTGTGTGTGTGTGTGTGTGTGTGTGTGTGTGTGTGTGTGTGTGTGTGTGTGACCCTCGTCATGAATCGACTATTTCCCTTGAGAATTATGAATGAATGTGTGGAAGATCAAAAACCACAGTGCCTGTTCCAGAGTGTGTGTGGGGGTGGATTGTACATCTCTGCTCACCTTACAAAGCACCTTCATCAAAGGCCCAACCGCCAGCTGTGTGTGTGTGTGTGTGTGTGTGTGTGTGTGCTCTGACCTGCCATCAGGCCTGGCAGACACAGCCCCCTCCTGTCGGCGCTCCCACAGGCTCGGCTGGTTAAATGTTCAGATGAGCTGGTTCCTGTTCTCCGGCCAATCAGTCGAGGACAAAGAGCCCACACAGATGTCTGTGTGTGTGTGTGGCTTCACTGTGACAAAACACACACGCTTTCAGAAAGACGGCCCCTCCCACCTCGCTCCACGTCAGCCAACGCCGCCTCGCCGCTTTGTAGTTTAATTTTTTTGAGATGAGAAAATCGCTGATTCCCAGAAATACTCCATTTGTATGTCAATCACTCTGATGATGATGATGATGATGATGATGATGATGATGATGATGATGATGATGAATTAAAGTCAACAGGGGCCAAGTCAGAACGCTCCACGCGTCGCGTGGCGGGGTCGATGGCGTGGAAAGCCCCGGGGCGAAGGTGTCAGGAACGGATGACCCAGCCAACCGAGGGGGGTCTCCCCCTCCCCCCCTCCCCCTCTGGCCTGGACTCTTAAACTGACGGGCGTACAGTATTTTAGATAACTGACAGTGTGTGTGTGTGTTTGAGCTTAAACACGTGTCGATGGCGTCCGCGAGCTCCCGCCGCCGCCGCCGTGTTCGCGCCGGCCGCTCCTCTGACCCCGTCCTGACTTACGGTTCCTCGGAGGGGAGCAGACCCTCGGGGAGCCACAACTCCAAGATGTATATGTTTGTATTTCGGGGAAAGAGAAGCTCGACTGTTTTAATGTGGAAGGAATGTCCCCCCCTCCTCCTCTTCCTCTTCCTCTTCCCCGTCTCTTTCTCTTGCCAGCCGTTAACCTTATTGTCCATTTTTCCAGCAGCGTTTCTAAACCTCCTCGTGATCTATACCCGTCTTCACCTTGAAGTCCACTCTGATAACGGATTCCTGAGTCCTCTTTCCTTTCTCCCTTCAGCGCTCCTCTGGTTCTGAGCTCCTGTCTCTCAGGCGGCACGTTTTACAGTCACGGAAATAATTTAATAACTTAAAGTAAAAGAATGAAGTAAAGAATGAAAAACAGTAGATGTTTACAAAAGAATTTAATTTGATGAAAACAGGCTGTGTGTGTGTGCGTGTGTGTGTGTGTGTGTGTGTGTGTGGGGTTCTCATATTCTCAAGTGTGTGTGTGTCGGGTTCTCATATTCTCAAGTGTGTGTGTGTGATAGCTGTATCTCTTACATAACGGGGGGGGGGACACGTTGGGCATTGTTTTGTTACAGGGCTGGATATAAAATGACTATATTTACTATAAATACACTGATAAATAACAAAGAATGGCAGAGTGACAACATTGTGAACATTCACCTCTTAAATTACCTTTTACAAACAAAGCCAAAAAGATATTTACATACCAAAGCCAGCTCAGCGATATGCACACCGGACAGGTTCAATGCTGGGGTCAAAGGAATGCCCCCCCCCACACACACACACACACCCCCACACCCAGGAGCTGCTAGACGGTCGGTTTGTCCTTAAACCGCCCGGCAACACGGCGCTACACGCTTCATGCCGGTTAAACATCCAGCACATCTTCAAAGAGAAGTTCCCGTTAGCTGCTCGTCTTTTTTAAGTAACCGACCGTTTCCCTTTTCTTCTTTATAACATACAAGAGTGAGTAAAACGGGACACGTGAGAGCAAGACTGGACGGTCCCAAGACCAGGAGGGCGGCGCCGTCGGTCGACCCCGCGGGGTCGTTATAGTCCGGCCACGAAACTCCTGCCACCTCCTCGTGAGGGGGGAGGGGGGCGGCGGGGGGATTCCTGGATGCTGCCTTTCTACAGTCTTTTGGTTTTATGGGTGGATGAAGAGGAGGAGGGACACCGAGGTGCGTCTGACCGGCGTCCGGCGGTCTCAGTCGATCGGTCGGATCATGAGGCGCGAAGACTTGAGGGAGTAGAACCCGCCGCCGTACTCGGCCCAGAAGATCCCGTCCTGGAACTTGCTGCGGTAGACGCCGCCGCTGTACCACACGCCGTTCAGGTTGGTCTGGCCGCACGCGTTGTACCACCAGCCGCCCTTGTGGAAGTGGGCGCAGTTACCTGGTGGAGTGGGAGGAGCTTAATCCCCGGAGCGTAATACAACAAATCAGAAAAATCATTGGTGACTCCGCCCCCTTACCGGAGAAGGCGTCCTTGTCCCGGTCCAGCGTGGTGAACTGCTTGCCGTTGTGGCTGCTGAGCGAGTCCCCGGCGTTGCCCTGGTAGGTGCCGAGCCTCAGCCGGTAGCCCTCGCTCTCCGCCTCCAGGTGGAAGCTGCTGTACTCGGCGTACACCTTCTTCCCCACCCAGTCCTCCAGCTCGATCATCAGCTTGTAGTCACCCTGCTTCCCCAGGTTGTAGATGTTGTCCAGGCCGAGCCAGTGCTCGCCGTCGATGTTCCCGAAGCCTTTCTGCAGGGGGGGGGGGGGGGGCACAAAGCGGAGAGGTTAACGCCACTTCCTGTCGGGAGTCGAATCCAATGCGTTGAGTTGATGATGCGTGGAGGGCTGGAGGGCCCGGCTGCAGTTTGATGGTTCGATACGGCAAACGTACACTAGCGTTCAAAAGTTTGGGTCACACGGACAATTTAGTGTTTTCCATGAAAACTCACTTTTATTTATCCAATAAATTGCTAGATTTATATATAATATAGTCAATACATTGACACGGTTATAAATAATGTTTTTTTTTTTGTTCTTCTTGTGGCTCAAAGGAAGGCCACTTTTATAGCTTCTCTTATCAGCGTAACTGTTTTCAGCTGCGCTCGCATAAAAGGGTGTTTTCAAGGGTTTTCTACCCCTCCGCTAGTCTTCTAAGGCGATAACACAATGTACTATCGGAACATGGAGATGGGCCTCTACACACCTCTGTAGAGACTTCATTAACACCAGAGAATAGTCCTTACACATTAACTATGTTCCATTCCATTATCCAAACCGCTTATCCTTCTTTAGGGTCGCCTAGACTTTAATATAACCTTTAAGAAGAAATATAATAGAAGATGAAACGATACAAACTTCTTGGGAGCAGAAGAATGTCTTTTTTTTATAAAAACATCACAGAGAATTCGTATTACAATTTAGCCCCGCGATTTATGAATAATTTAATGTTATCTTCATTGACATAAATGGTGCTTTGACCCCAAACTTCTGAACTGTAGTGTCCATCTGTACCTGATCCAAACAGCATCTACGTATTGACTCCTAAATCTAATTTTACGACCGAGAGGAAACCTCTTCCCCCGAGCCTTGTTTTATTTCATTTCTAGTTTTGATTGAAGAGAAAACTTTGAGAGCAGACGTTTTTATATTCATCTGCGTATCCGTGTCAATGTGTTTTTGTTCTTGCTCAGCTAGATCCTGGATTCGGCCTCGATCACGAAGGCTGACGCATGAGGAGGAGGAGGAGGAGGAGGAGGAGGAGCCGCTCTCTCTTCCAGTGCGGCCGCGTCGCGGTTCCCTCTCGGCCGTCCGTGACTCCCTGATTGCGGGGACGAGCGCGTAGCTTCCCTGGCTCCGGCTTCTTGGCCGAGATCTCAGTGCGAGGGGAAATCCACGGCTGAGCTTGTTTACATTGACGGAGCAAGTGTGAGGAAGCCCGGCGTGAACCTCTGAGTCACTTCAACGGGAACGGAAAACAGCCCTCTGTCGTTTCGGTCGGGGGTTCCCCCCTGCCCCCCCGACGCGTCCCCTCACCTTGTAGTTGTCCCAGTTCCGAAAGAAGTTCACCGAGCCGTCTCTCCTCCTCTGCAACACGGTCCATCCCCCGTTGTCCAGGCCGTGTTCGCACCAGGCCTGGATCAGCCGCTCGCTGCCGTTGGTCTTCAGCAGGTACATCCCGCTGACCGTGTGTCCGGACTGTCGCACCTGGTAGCAGTCTCTGAAGGGACCTGTGGCGGAAAAATTGGGATGAAATGCCTTGTTGCTATATTCCCATTTTCAACAATCCGTGTGATGAAGATCTTCCTCAGTTTTCTAAGTATTGTGAGTTTGAAAATGGTTGGTGGAATAATTTATACCGGCCAGTAAAAAGATACGCAGGGTTCGTACGGTCATGGAAAAGTCATGACATTCCAATTTGTGATATTCATATGGTATTTACTGTATGCTGTGGAATTCTCAGTTTGTTTAAATACTAAATGTTCTCACTATTTGATGTAAACACTGACTTTAAACCAAAAGTCCATGAACAAACATTTTGTGAAAAGTCCAGGAAATCCACTGGTCGACATGGGTATGAACCCTGGATAGAAATGACCACATCATTGATTGGCCTTATCGATGTTATATATCAATATATTTAGTTAAAAGCCTCATGATTCATACTAAAACCATCCATTTCCTAAATAACAGTCCGTTTTATCCACCTGAACAAATATACCATACTGCGCCTTCAAATTGCCCAAGATGGCCTATATTTCTTCTTTATCGCATATGCAAAAGTCATCATCATCATCATCATCATCATCATCATCATCATCATCATCATCATCATCATCAACCTGGGCGCTCTCAACAGCAGAAAGTATGCAGTGGATGTACCAATGTGGCTTCATTCTTTGGAAAATATCTCTGCGCCTGCTCAAAACTCTCCAACCGTTGCAAAGTTGCACAACACTGAGCTCGCCGTGGCCTTCAGGTGTGAGGCGGCGCGGGGCGGCGGAACCCAAGCCCGCTGTATTTCCTCCGTTTTCCCCCGTGTGAATATGCATTAAAGCGGTTATGAACACCGGCATTGTACAGGGGGGGGGGGGGGGGGGGGATGGTTTTCTCAGCAGAGTGTAGCAGCACATAGGCTCCCAGTGTGTCGCCCACACACACCTCAACCTCTGACTGGTGTTGTTCTAGTCATGATACGTCTTCGTCAGACCTGTCGGCGAGGGCGCTCTGACATATTGATACTGTTTTGTCACCGACTATTATGTTTCAGGGTTCGTACGGTCATGGAAAACCTGGAAAAGTCATGGAATTTTAAAATGGTCATTTCCAGGCCTGGAAAAGTCATGGAAAAAAACTCAAATCATAAAAGTTTTGGAAAAGTCATGGAAATTTGTTTTAAACTTGTGTTCATTTATGCCGAGTTTGAAATGATCAATATGTTTTTTTAAGGAAAGACGCTCATAATGTAAGCCGGCGTACGCAATCAATATGCAAAATGTTATAAATTGTTCATGTTTGGTCATGGAAATTTGGTTTATAGTCCTGGAAATCTATCGGTCAAAATGTGTAAGAACCCTGATGTTTAAACTCAACCCTTTTAAAGCTCAGAGTCGTAGGACGACGAGGCCAAACGGCGGTCAGGCGATGTGTATTTACAGGAGTACGAACCTCTATGGAAGAGAACCTGTCGTTGGAATTTCGGTCAACCTTTTCCCTATTTTCCTCTGACTACATTCGTCCGTTTATACGACGTCTCATCAAAAACTCCCCTTCCTTATCGTGAGGGATTTGGTAATATGTTTTATGGAGACAAGACGTGGAAATATTTCGGGGGATTTGTTCTTCTTTTCCTGAAAATGTAACGGTGACGGATGATGTGTTGGCCGCTGGCGCAGATGAGATCCACCGCTGGCTCCACTTCTCTTCACTTGGTTGCACATCAATCAAAGGACTTCCAGATCGAGAGCTTGTGGCGGTCTGAGGGAGCGAGCGGCTAAATGCTCCCCGTTAAATCCATGTGGCTGACGTAGGAGCTCTCGGATCCGACGAGCGACGAATTGACTATTTAATCGGTAGAATTAGAGTTCAATGGGGGCATTGAGGAAATATACTCAAACGCCCTTTTTTATCTTCCATCTTCACGTGAAGTCCCATGTGCCATTTTCCCGTATCTCATTAAACTTGAAAGTCCAATCGTCACCCGGGCTTGAACCACAACGCTTCGATGCCGAATCGTTTCCCAGAAACGGCCTCTCAGCATGGCGATACGTCTGATGTCACTGCGCTCGTTAAATCCATCTGTTCTGATTGCGTTAAGAAGTAAAAATTTGACTGTGTCCTTTCAAACTTTGACAGTGTTCCCTAAAAATAGATTTATCTCGGTGCCAGATTCATGCCAATACAAAACAGCCCAATGCTAGTAAAAGCATTGTTGAAATACGATTTAAAGATATATCCTGTTTAAATGTTTTTTTTCTGGCCGTGGCAGGAAGCTGATGTTTTATTAATGATGCAAAGAGACCAGCCAAGTAGCAAGAGAGAAAGGATAGCTTTATCTCAAGTGTTTAAAGTGCTGGGTTGAACCTCTTAAAGTGATTTTAATTGACTACGACAGAAGGTACCTCAACGGCCTGACTCGTACTCCGTCTCCCTGCTAAGGTGTTCGAACATTCGATTCCCCCTCTTCGTCTGATGAATGGTTTCACCATCTGGCCGTGTGACCTCCTGTCGGCATTCCCCGCCGGGGTCTGTTCGCCAGTCAAAATACGAGTCAAGTCCAAGTGACGTTCGAACCTCGCAAATTGGTTTCACATTAGAGACAAATCTCGCATTTCAGAATCCGTCGATCTCCGTGAAGAAAGGTACGTGGAAGCCTCACTTACTTGATTTGGTAGCTTAGTCTAGAGGCCTGAGACTTAATGGACTAGTCCGTCAGATGAGATCTCTTTTTGTGTCTTTGTGTGTGTGTATATATATATTTATATATATATTTACCTCCTACTAATTTGGTACATATGCCGAGTCTCCTCCTGCCAATACAGCTGGCCAAGTGGGAGTAATAGGAATGCAGGATTTCTCCGCCAAGGATTTAACCCTCTTGGGGCTCAGCGATGCCAACTGAGGCAAGAAACGACGTTCTTAATTTCAGTCCTGAGTAATCGGCCCAATTATTTGCACAAACGAGCACTAAAGTACAATTACCCTGACGGGATCGGTCGCCTACGTCTTCGTCATCCCCCGCCGCTTTAATGCGGTACTTACCATCTGAGGTCAGCGTTCCCTGTGGCGGCGGAGGGTTGATCCCAAACGGGCTCGCGGTCGGCGGCTCCATGCGGGATCCTCTGGCGAAGGCCCGGTTGTTATTGTCCCTTTGTATCTCGTTGGTGAACCCATTGTTAACCGGTAGGTTCTGCGGCACCACCTGCACCAGCGGGGGCACCACGGGCAGCTCGCCGCGCCCCATCGTCCTCAGACACTGCTCCTCCAGCGCGGAGATGAGGACGGACTGGTTGTTGACCACGCCGGCCATGACGGAGAACCTGGCCTCCATCTCCTTGTACCGCGACGCCAGCCGCATCATGTCGGAGGTCACGTTGAGGACGCGGTTCTCCAGCTGGGCCAGCTCCAGGGAGTTGTCTCTCTTCCTGATGATCTCATGCAGCAGCTGCATGTAGAGCTGGGTCACCCTGGAGTTCATGTTGCGGCTCTCCTTGCGCAGCAGCTTCATCTCGTTCACCAGGTTGCCGTCCACGTCCACCACCAGCTGCAGCGTCTCGATCTCGCGCCGCTGCTTGCCCAGCACCTCCCGCACATCCGCGATGTCCATGCGGGTCACTCTGTCCTTGTCCGGCTCCGGGCCCGTGGCGCTGGCACAGATTGGACCTGATGACGGACACGAAAGACTCGGGGTTACCGAAAAGGCTTCTCGGGCACGGGACACGCGATTGAAGACGGCCGTAATGACGAATAAGTGAAAGCGCATTACAGAAAGAAGTTATCCGTTTGAACCTGTGATTCTCTGCTCGGGCACCAGGAAGGTGTAGGAGCACTTCTTGCCATCGGGGTCGATGGGCGCTCTCTTGCTCCTGACGAGCGGAGGCCCTTTGGTCCTCCGGGCTTCCCTGGAGCTCCTGCAGTGACTCTCCTCCCAGAGGGAGAGGCACAGCAGGGCGCACAGGCTCCACATCAGACCCGGCATGGCTGCTGGACGGACGGACGGACAACGCCTGGTGCTCCCTCCAAGTCCCCCCGGGCCTCCCTGCAAGAACACAAGAAGAGTTGGGACTGTGAAGGAATGTTAACCGCGGGGCTGTTGATCGTAAAAAAGGTATTGGAGACTTCTCTTCAAATATTCACAATCAGTAATTGTTTATTGTTTGGGTTCACTCGGGGCGGTTAGGGCATTGTTCCACCGAGAGTTGTTTGTGTGGAAAGATTGAAAGAGAGACCACGTTCACTGTTCGAGGTCTGCTTTCTGTCTGCGTTGGTTCTCCAGCTGACGAACGCCCCGATTCTCCCGAGGTCCCGTTTTTGGTTTCCCTCCTTTTCGGGAGCTCGGCCATGTGGCGGCTCGGCTTCATCTTTGATACCTTTACTCGCTCCTTCTCCGTCTTCTTTACTTCTGAGATCATCCTGGCATGTTTCCACCCACATGTCTTGCGTCATATGGACCTGAATGTGCTTTTTGTTTTTGGCTCACGGATACCTAGTGCAGTTTTTCAGCAGAGACCCTGCCCCCTGATACAGCCACTGCAACTGAGTTGGTACAGTCCAATGGCCCAGTAACTCTGGTGTGCAGCACTAATGGCAAAGTGAGAGAATAAGGACTTTCAACCAGCGGTTGACACGAGCATCAATCTCACCAGAAGGATGAGAATAGTCTCCTTATGCTTGATGTCAGATGTTTAAATGCAATAAGACACTAAAACTAGGAAATAACCTCTCCACACTGCACACCTTTATTCATTTAAAGTCTCCTTTTCTACTTCTGAATCTTCTTTCCGAAATGAATTCAAGAGAAGATTTCCTTTTTTCCCCACATGCAAAAGGATCCTCACACTCGTCTGGCTGCAAAGTCAAAACACTTAGTGAACTCTTGGAGGCCTTTTTTTAACCAAACACCATAAACATAAATCAGGGGGCTAAGAGGGTTCAGGACCTCCCTTCCTGCACAGTGGCCGCCCACCCGGCGAAGCACATTGACCCTCGATGCCGACGCAGCTTCCCGCGAGACCGCTTAAAACGCGCTCGGCGGCTCCGTGCATTCAGCAGGAATGTTTCAGGGTTCGTACGGTCATGGAAAACCTGGAAAAGTCATGGAATTTTAAGTCATTTCCAGGCCCGGAAAAGTCACGGAAAAAACTTGAATCATAAAAGTTTTGGAAAAGTCATGGAAATTTGTTATATTCACATGTTCATTTACATTGAGTTTAAAATAATTAATATGTTTTTGAAAGGAAGACTCAAATTATAATCCGGCATACGCCACGTCCAAACAGATTTGCACATAAAGGATAATAGTTTGATTAAAAGAATAAACATTTATGTAAGTGTTTTCTAAAAATAAACATGTAAAGTAATCTTTATTCTTTTAATCAAACTATTGTCTCTCATTCATTCGTTTCATTTAAGGTGTCTTGTATGCTTTGTAATTCTCATTGTTTCAATACTACATTTTCAAAAAGTTTTCATGTACACACCGAGATTTTAGTTTGGTCGTGGAAATTTGGTTTAAAGTCCTGGAAAAGTCCTGGAAAAGTCCTGGAATTCCATCAGTCAACATGTGTACCAACCCTGTGTCCAGTAGGCGTTGTGTTTATGTTTCACTTGAAAGACTCCGCTAGCAGGCAGGGGGGAGACGGTGGGAGACGAGTTATCTTCTGCCCTCTCGCCTCCTCCTCGTCCCCGCTGAGTCCAGTTCTGTCTCTCATCAATCCCGAGGAACTTTTTATCCTGCGGGCGCCCTGACACCCGGGAACCCCCGGGTCTCAACCGTACGACGGCGTTGTGGTTCTATGGGAATTCTGGCAATCCTGTCCCTTGGAACCGAGTCCGGGGACGTGATCACACGTGGTCCTGCAGATCTGTAGATGCCTCTCCGTGGTCGTGTGTTTTTCCAGCGGCGGTCTGACGGCGTTCTGCATCCTCGCCGACCCAAACGAGAGCCGCTAACGACTTTACCGGCAGCGCCGGGTCTCCTCCGAGCCGCGACGCTCCGTAAAGCGTCCCCACTTGGCGGCGTCCGCATGCCCTCTTCGCGTGAGCGGCTCGCGTAACGGTACAGACGATCCATCAGCCAGCACCTCCTCCGGTTCCCATGCGCTCTTTTTCTTCCTTCCCTTTCTTTCCTGTCTTCTGGAGTCTGGCTCGGGGTACGAGGGGCCTCGTCTCCACACAACGTACATCAAAGACATTCCCCGGGGCACGGCGTGTTTTTGAAGGATCGAGCTCTACGGCGGTTCCTCGGGAGCATGCGGCGCGGCGGCTTTTCTGTTTCTTTCTACCCCGACAAACGGAAACTAGACACCGATGAAGAGCTCGTGGACCGGGAGGGCCATCGGGCGGGAAACGAAGAGCTCAACCTCGGGGGCGTGGGACGTCGTGAACCTCTCAGTCGATGTGTTGTTTCTGTTCTGTGGGTCATGTTTATAGCCTCTGTGTGGAGACTGTAGGTCATGTGATTGGACCGATCCGTGCAGCGGCGCTACTCGAGATGAAAGCTTCACTTCTCAGATTCAACAACAGAAGAAACGAGGGATAAAAGTCCGCTTGGATGTTTCTTAAAAGGCTGCACTTCAATCTTTATTGATTTGTTTTAATACCTTCATCGATGGCAGTCGCTTCATTTCAGTCTGCTGAGGTCGAGTCACATGACTTCACATTCCTGAACAAAAGCCCAAGCAGAACACCCTCACAGGTACATCCAATGTATTAAAACACTTTGTAGGAGTAAAGTATGGAAACACTTTGTGTTTCATACTTAACCAGAAGTATCCGACCTGGACGGGTAACGTCCAGAAGACGAACCCGAGGCCCGCAGCTGAACTTTGATTATTAAAGAGAAAGAAGCTGACTGGAAGAGCGTCTTTACAAAGGCTATATGCTAAATATATATGGAAATTAGAGAAATTTAATTGTATTCATTCGAAGTATAAAACGTGTTACGTGTGTCCGATACAAATTGAAAATAAAATACCACTAAATAGTACCAGGTCTTTATTCTTTAGGACATCCAAGAAGAAACAGACGGTTCATCTTGTTGCCGCGCTCTCGTGTTAAACTACAATGAATCCCACGTATCAATCGACACAGCTAATGCAAATACATTGGCTCCTAAATAACTGATGGATCTGGATGAGCGTATCCTCCATCTAGTTACACGAGTTCAGCTGATGCACTGTTTAATGTACGTTCCCCGTATGGCTCCCACGCTCCAGTGAACTCCGCGTCTCCATCGTTCAGCGTAACTCACAATCAGAGCTTCGAGGTCTCTGTATCCAGACGCTACAGAACGAGGAAAGGAGACGAGGAGACGAGGAGGCCGTAACGAAGAGCAGCGATCTAAAGGACAGCCGTGGATTACAGATGGATGAGACTAATGATGATGGAGAGCGGGGCCTCTTCTCCTCCTCCTGGCCGAGTGTCGTGAGCAGAACTCCAACATAACTCTTGTCAACTCTTCTCTCCGCCTGGTCCTCAACATTTAATTGCTTTCCTCTCCGTCTAACCCTTCCCCCCCCTTCCCTTATCTTCCCTTCCTTTAATACATCACATGACATCACATGTCATTCAGCAGACGCTTTTATCCAAAGCGACTTACAATAAGTGCATTTCAACCTAGAGTACAAACTAAGAACAACAAGAATACAGAAAGTAACATTCCCTCAACAGTCAAACTACAAAAGTACCAACATAAGATATTTAAGAGCCACTGAAGTGAAAATCTGTTTTAATCCAGATATAGTCGGAAAAGTTGCGTTTTCAGTTCAGTTGTAGAGACTTTCTACGAGCGCCACGGGCACGACGCATCCAGAGTCTCTCTCTCTCTCTCTCTCTCTCTCTCTCTCTCTCTCTCTCTCTCTCTCTCTCTCCGACCGAAGGACTTTCGGCCCTGTGACTCCGCCCGGCTTGTATTTTTGGCACCGGACGTCTCCCAAAGTGCCGTGGGTCCTCCCTCTGCTGATGGTTATTAATAGTCAGGAGGTGCATCACGGTGCCCCCCCCCCCCCCCCCCCCTCTCTGTCTGAAGCTGTGGGTTTATTTTCCCGGCTGTCCGAGGGCGAGCGGTGTTTATCTGCACTTCCTCTGCTCCTCTCTCACCTCGGCTATTTCGGTTTATTTTTCGCTTCAATTACGTTCATCCCACACACACACACACACACACACACAACACACAGTGAGTCTTAAGGTGTGTGTGGCGATGACACCGGCCTTCGCCGTTTTAGACGTCGCACATTAATCGCGATCGGCCTCTTTTCCGCTTGTCGTCGGGCAGGAAATGACCAGCGGGGTCGTTGAGCCGGGCGGCGGCTCGCGTTACCGGACAGGAAGCCCGCGTCTCCACGCCGTCGGTTAAACGGCGTGATGGACGCCGGGTGTCGGCCGCGCCTCGCCGGCGTCCTCGGGTTACTCGCTTCGTCTTCCGAGTGATAAACAATCGCTATGAACTGCTTCCATGGAAAGCGGGCCGTATGCCGATCATCCTGCAGGATATATTCTACTCTCTAAATCCTCTGAAACGCTCTCTGGACATCGGGCCGTCTGACCGCGGTGAGCCGCCACGGGGTTAGTGGAATACAGCTGTTTGAAAACCCCTGGCCTCCTGCTGCGATGTCCCGTGTGTGTGTGTGTGCAGCCTGATGGATCGCAGTGCAATTCATATTTTTCAGAGACGATGTATTTCCCAGCCTCAAAAGTCTCCGTCGACTTCCCGTCACTTCCCCCCATCTGGTCCTCAGACTTTCCCACAACAAGTCCAACAATATGCCCTAAAAACACATCATCACTGGTCAGAGGGAAGAAAGGAAGAAAGGAAGGGGGCAGGGTTGGATGGAGGGGGGGGGGGGGGTTTGGAGCAGCAACATGCGGCAGCGCTGCGTTACACGACGACATGGAGCTCAGCCAGCTGGGCGTCTGGTCCTCAGCCCCCCCCCCCCCTCCCCCGAGTTACACGACCACCGTGCTGCGTTCAATGTCGTCCCCCAAAGACGAGAGTCGACTCGTCCGTTCCCGCTGAAACGATCGCTCGCACGGCAACGAGTGAGGAAGAAGAAGAGGAGGAGGAGGAGCAGCCGACAGGGGCTTTGAAATAACGGGTGGAATATAAATTGGAGAGGAAAATAAATCAAGGTCTGTGAGGTTTGTGGAGGACGTGGGCAGAGAAACGACCGACATTATGAAGCCATTACAGGAAGAAAGTCAACCATCAAAATGGCTCCAACTACGAGGAAAATTCATAAAAAGCTCATCAGCGAGAATGTAGAAAACCGAGGGATGAAACGAGGCGACCGGAGGAAAGGAAACACAGCGGTAATAACGGCGAGGTTTTATCTCCTCGTTAAACGGAACGCGTTGGGCGATATTAACAAAGGGGAAGCGGAGCACTAAAATACCTTTTCTTTGCATTTCATAACTTTCAAGTTATTATGAAATCGAGACGTAGAACAAACGATAAAACTCCTGAAGATGAGGTCGCGAAATGAAGACGTTGGTCTTAGTGGTTCTAGAACCACGTCGGCTTGGGGTTTCCCTCAGAACCTCCTGGAGAACTCTTTGTTGTCGGGGGTTCCAAAGGTTACGCGTCATCTTCATCTTCGTCTGCGTGACGCGGTGAGGAGGGAACCCCGAGGCCCGCGGCGCCATCTGGTTCCCCTCTTCTGGAGGGGAACTCTAAACATGTGGGCTGATGTTTGGGGGGGGGGGGGGGGTCAGAGGTCTCTACGAGGGTGCCGCCTCAGCCTTCCTCCTCCACACGCACACACACGCACACACACACACACACACACACACACACACACACACACACACACACACACACACACACACACACACACACACACACACCCAACACAGCTCTCCTTGTGTGATCTCAAACGACGACCTCATAGGACGACCTCGCACTTCCGGAGGCGTCGCGCTCTGATTCTTAATTAACCGTTGAACGCCCGCTGCACATGAATGAGAGGAGGAGGGTCGGGGGAGAGAGGAGAGCCAGGAGGAGGAGGAGGAGGAGGAGGAGTAGGATTAGGATATTAACTATTGTGTTCTCCATGTTGTGTTAAATGTTCATATTCAGGAGATCCCTCGTAAACAACTTTCACCTTTTAGGCTCGTACCGCCGACCCCACATGCTCCGTTAGTTGAATCAGCAAGGACGAACACACACACACACACACACACATGCGCACACGCACATGCACACACACACACTCATTGCCCACTGTCCCTGCCTCCACTTCCCCTGTCTGTGTGTCCTGACCTCCAGGCGACCTCTGGTGACCTTTCCTTTCATCCGTGTCCACGCGCTCATTAAGGGGAATTTAAAATGAGCCTCACGGCGGAGACCAGATGAACCCGCTCCAGCCGCAGCTCTCTCTCTCTCTCTCTCTCTCTTTTTCTTTCTTTTTCTTTTTTTTTCTCTCTTTTTTTCCTCTTTCCTTCCTCAATTGTTGGAGAGGAGTGAGCCGTCACTCCCCCGCTGCGCTACGACACGGCGTGCGACGGCCGGCCGGCGGGGGTTAACGAGCGTTGGCGGCCGTCGAGCCGTCCGCACGCCGCCGCTCATCGCAGACGCTCCGTTTGACGCCGCTCCGCTTCCGGAGAGTTCAGGAGCGCCGGGCGGGTTACGTGCGGATCGGGTCGTAACGACGACCCCGAGGTTTAAGCGTTCGCCCAGACCCCGTCCCCCGGGCAGCTCAACCCGGTGGCCGAGCGCCGGTATTACTCACGCAGCTGCTCTCTCTCTTTTTTTCCTCTGTCTTTCCGAGCCGAGTTATCGGAGGTATTGATCTCGTGATTTATTGCTCTGCTTTGAGCCTTTTGCCATTTTTGTCTCTTCTTTTTCTTCTTGTCTGTAAGATTTCTTTTAGCTCAGTCGTGCAAGTTCTCCTGCGCGTGTGCACTAGTGTCCTCTCTCTCTCCCTCTCCCTCCCTCCTGTCTCCTGTTCTCTCTCTTTCGGTGGTTGTTTACAGTATTCACAGATGTTTCTTTGTGGGAGCAGCGTATTTTCCACTGATCCCAGCAACAGGCCAGGAACCAGAGGGAGTGACATGGAGGGCACCAGACTGATGCCATTAGCCTTCAAAGCTGCTTCCGGGTTTCTCTCTCCGCTATCGGGCCGAGGTGGAGTCGGGTCGGATGTCTGTCGGTCACGGTCCCGTTACAGTGTGTCATCCACAAGTCGACCTTTAGAGGATATCGCGCACACACACACACACACACACACACTACGATGTGTTTTCTGTGTGTCTGAAGCGTGTCGCCACCTCATCAGGCGTGATGTTATGGATCCACCCCCCCGATCCCGCCGGGTTAAACTCCCCCGCACCCCCCTCCCCCTCCCATGCCCCCCTCCCTCCTGTTTGTGGGCCGGCTCACATGGTGCTGCATTAGGAAACAGAAAGCCCAGAACAAATAAACAACGCCGGGCTCCAAAGCTCAAATCTGCCCATCCGATCAGCCTCCCAAAAATTGTTGTGCTGGAATACCCCCCTCTCTCTCTCTCTCTCTCTCTCTCTCTGTACACGTCAGCTACATGTTAATAGTTGAGGTGTTTCTCCTCGTTACGTAGGAAAAATTAAAGAAAATACAGACGCCAACTTTTTAGTACTCGAGCAGGTTGTTTTGTAAACGCACTGAAGCCCCAACATCAAGAACACTGGGACACAAACGGCATCCTACACCCGTTAACATCCCTGACTCCCTCCTTACACGCGTTGCACACACACACACACACGCACGCACGCACGCACGCACGCGCACACACGCCGCTCCACATCGTGCGTCTCAGACTTGGAGTGAACGTTGCTAAATGTTTCTGCCTGCAGCCGGAGAGCCGTAACCTCTCCAACCTCTCAGCCAGAGCACTAACAGCTGCCCAGACGCACGCACACACACACACACACACACACACACACACACACACACACACACACATGCTGTCATGCCAACATATTACTTGCACTCCAAAAAACTAACTTGGAAACCGAATGAACTTGGGCAATATTTACCTTTTTTTTCCTCCTCCTGTGTGTGTGTGTGTGTGTGTGTGTGTGTGTGCTCCCAGTAGTTGTGTGTTTCCTTCAGTTATAGTTTCAGGTGTGTGTCGTGTCGTGTCTTCCCCGAGCTGCAGTGCTCAGGACTCATCGCTCCGTCTCTTCCAAGCTCCACTTCTCTCCTGCTGTTTTTGGGGGGAGTAAAAAAAAAAGAAAACAAAAAAAAAGAAGAAGAAGAAATCACGGGTTGTTGTTGTTTTTTAAAGCGAGGCCCTTCTTCCCAAAAGATGTCCTCCTGTGTGGACTCAGCTGTCCTGGGGCCCGGGCTGGGGCATGGTTCAAGAGCCGGCCACTTCCACACACTGAGCTCTGACGACGGACGCCGGGAGTTTTTCACAAAGGATGGGGGGGGGTGAAGGAGAGGGAGGGAGAGAGGGGGGTGGGTGAGGGTGTGGGAGGAAGAGAGAGGAAGAGATTGCCTTTTTTTCTTCTTCCTCTCTCTCTGTTTTTCTTTTGGAGTGGCCCAGCCTCCCTCTGATGTCACTCTGATGGAAAGAGAGGAAAACGGACAGAGAGAATTCCTCGTCTGAGAGCTTCAACCCGAAGACGGAGGAAACGAGTGACCCGAGGCTCTTTATTTGTTACCCACAATCCCCCTCTCTTTCTCTTTTTACATCTTTTTTTTTTTTTACCTTTTTAATTTCACCAGATGAAATCCATTCAGAAATGAGCAGGAGGGAAGTAGATGTTGATACATGCAGTAGAAACGAAACATGACATAAGCCCATTTAAATAGAAACACGCCGTGTTTAACTTTCCTGTTAATTCACATTTACTAACATATTTTACCCTCGGGGTCAATTTGACCCCAGCAATTAAAACCTCCAGAAAATTATTAGAATTAATCTCGTTTCCCAAGTTTAAGTGTGAGGTACTTTATGTTTATTTGTTGACGACCTAAACATCCCTTTAAATATATTTAAAAAATGATATTTCTTATATGTTTTACACAGTGAAAAACAGCCTGGGGTCAAATTGACTCTAAAGGTAACAGGAGGGTTAAAACTTTATTTATTATTATTATAAAACTTTTTATTAAAGTCTGGATTCGACTCCTCCAGACTGCTCTGGTGGCCCCTCCAGCCCAGGGAGACGCTTCCTGTTGGGTGAGATCAGGGTCTGTACTTTAGAGAGAGGGACGCCCCCCTCGCTCCATCTGGCGCTCCTCGCCGCCGTGCTCTCCTCCTCTGTGTTCGGGGCGCCGGGTCTTCTCCTCTGTGTTCGGGGCGCCGGGTCTTCTCCTCTGTGTTCGGGGCGCCGGGTCTTCTCCTCTGTGTTCGGGGCGCCGGGTCTTCTCCTCTGTGTTCGGGGCGCCGGGTCTTCTCCTCTGTGTTCGGGGCGCCGGGTCTTCTCCGCGCCCACGCTTCCTCTTTCTTACCCGGAGCTTTTTTTTATTGTTTTCATAAAAGTTGACGCGCACACACATCCAGCGTCTGTTCTCTAAACCACAGGTCCTCCACGAGCGAGCGGGGCGTTTTATTCTTTTATTTTAAATGTATTTAAACAGGAAATGCCTCGTTGAGATTAAGAATCTCTTTTACGAGAACGTCCCGGCTCAGACTCAAAGTTTATTACGATTCAACATGAAACTGTGACGGCAATATGAAAAAAAATAAAGAATTATTTAGATTAGCGTTTTAGCGTTAATAAATAAAACTAAGACTCAAGTCATCATAATGGGTTCACACCGGAGCTCATACGTCAGTCTAAGAATAACTCTACAACCACATGAACCTCAAACTCTTAATCTATTTTTAAAAACACCTAAAGAGTTTCTCTGTTACTGTCTCTTTAAACAAAGTGTGTGTGTGTGTGTGTGTGTGTGTGTGTGTGTGTGTGTGTGTGTGTGTGTGTGTTCGTGTTCCAGGTACGGATTTCTCTGCAAGACTAACTGCTGTTATCCCCGACATGCGGTTTGAGCCTTGCGGATCCCCCTCGTCTTCCTCCTCTTCCTCCGCCAAATCTCTCACGCTTTCTCAATCGTTTTTCTTCAGGATTGCGGGGAAGCCGCCGCTTCTGAGTTTGTCTCTTAATGTTAATATTTATGCAACGAGACACTAATAATGTCGGCTCCGCTGCGAGTCTGCCAATACGAGGGAAGACGAGACGGAACATGGGGGGGCTCGAGATCTAAAGAAGATCAGTCATCCGCTGAAGACATTTCATTTAGACGTAGAAACTCAGACTGCAGGTCCTCCAACGTGCTCACGGTTCTTCTTCTTCTGTGGTTTTCTGTCTGATCACCAGCTGCTCAGCTCCTGGTTCTATGTAACGTGACGCGTCTGTTCTTCCGTTCTGTGTTCCAGGGATGTACCTGTCCGACCTGACCTACATCGACTCGGCCTACCCGTCCACGGGCAGCATCCTGGAGAGCGAGCAGAGGTCCAACCTGATGAACAACATGCTGCGCATCATATCGGACCTGCAGAGGTCCTGTACCTACGGTGGGTCCAGCTCCTCTTCCTCAAATATATATAGACACACTACCGTTCAAAAGTATGGGGTCACTTAGAAAGCTCCGTTTTTTTATCAATGAAGATATTAAATGAATCATAAATCCTCTTTCTACCTAGTTAATGTGTAGAGGCCCATCTCCATGTCCTAGTGGTACATTGTGTTATCGCCTTAGAAGACTAAAGGAGGGGTAGAAAACCCTTGGAAAACCCTTTTTATGTGAGCGCAGCTGAAAACAGTTACGCTGCTGAGAGAAGCTATAAAACTGGCCTTCCTTTGAGCCACAAGAAGAACAACATTAATATAATCATTATGTATTACCTCTTCAATGTCTTGACTAGATTTATTTTTTAATTAATTTGATAAATAAAAGTGTGAGTTTTCATGGAAAACACTAAATTGTCTGTGACCCCAAACTTGTGTGTGTGTGTGTGTGTGTGTGTGTGTGTATAACTTTGTTCTAACGTTTGTCTCCTCCTCTCTCAGACGTCACGGTGTTGCCTCACGTCCAGAAGTACCTCAACTCGGTCCGCTACATCGAGGAGCTGCAGAAGTTCGTGGAGGACGACAATTACAAGTGAGGAACCGGAACTCGCCGGGGAGGAAAAGATCAAAGCCGATCCTCGGACGCGTTGGGTTCATCTCGTTTTCTTTCATTTTAGGTTGTCGCAGAAGATCGAGCCAGGCACCAGCACGCCGCGGGCGAGCGCCCCCAAAGACGATCTCGTGGGTGAGTCGGGCGTTAAACGTCGTAATAAACCCGTTAATCGTGATATTCCCGGTCTTTAAGTTACGCGTACGAAGGGGCGTGGCTACCTTGAGTGACAGGAGGTCGTCCTTGAAGCCTTTTTGCTAATTTTTTCGTATTTTATTATCCGTAAAGCCGCCCTGAGCCCACAGATATTGAGCGTCACGGAGACAACGTCCTTACTGTCTTATGCGCCCCCCCCCCCCCCCACAGGCCAGGAGGCGTCGGCGTCGCCTCTCTGCGGCCGCAAGTGTACGATAGCGGCCGAGGCCACCAAGGTCCCGGCCACGCCGCCGTCCCCCAGGAACCTGCTGCCCTACGGACACCGCAAGTGCCACAGCCTGGGCTACAAGTCAGTTTTAGCGCGTTACCGTCGCCACGACGACGAGGTGTTGCGCAACAGGTCCTCACCTCCCTCTCCCCCGCGCAGCTTCATCCACAAGATGAACACGGTGGAGTTCAAGAGCGCCACCTTCCCCAACGCCGGCTCCCGCCACCTGCTGGACGACAGCGTGATGGAGAGCCACAGCCCCACCAGGGGCCACGGCGAGAGCTCCACGCTGTCCAGCGGGATCTCACTGGGTACGACACACACACACACACACACACACACACACACACACACACACACACACACACACACACACACACACACACACAATGCACCCTTTGTGTCCTCGTGTTCTCAATGTCTTCCTCCGTCCTCAGGGAGCAGCGAGGGCTCCGAGCTCAGCGAAGAGGTCACCTGGCCGGCGTTCGAGAGGTGAGGCCGCCGCCCCGCTCGCCGCCCGCCGCGTCTCTCGTTACGTGTGCGATCGCGAAGAAAGAGCCTCCCGCATCCCCCGTGCAATCGCATCTTTTTCAAAGCTCGGTGAAAAATGATCGTCCGTTAGAAACCTCGCGGCCGCGCCTCCTCGCTTCCCCCGCCGCGCAGACGCCTCGAATGTATTGAGAGCTCGTGGACCCCCCCCCCCCCCCCCCCCCATTGTCACCTCTCCGAATCAACTCGCCCGAAAAACCCACCATCCATATCTCCTCTCACCAAACAACTTCACCAGCCCGAACCCATGCAACCTGAAGAAGGGGGGGGGACTAGTCACCCTCACGGCCTTAACAGTGTCTCGTGCCCCCCCCCCCCTGTCCTGTCTTATCCTACTCTGAACAGGACTCGGTTCTATCACTCTCTGGGCCCGGTGACCCGCGTGGCCCGCATCCCCTACAGAGGAGTCCTGAGGTCCAGCAGGTACCTGAACCCACCGGAGCTCCGCCCCTCTCTCTTGTCCTCACTTCACAGACCCTCGGGCCCTGCTAATGGTGGAGGGGGGTGTGTGTGTGTGTGTGTGTGTGTGTGTGTGTGTGTGTGTGTGTGTGTGTGTGTGTGTGTGTGTGTGTGTGTGTGTGTGTTGTGTGTGTGTGTGTGTGTGTGCAGGGCGACGGATCTGTCTGGGCTCACGATTGTTCATCTTCTGCTGCGCTCCATCGTCTAAAATCCACCTTTTTGCTTTTCTTACATATCTTGCATGTCTGCTTCACACACACACACACACTCGCGCACACACTCGCGGTCGACCTGGACTTCTTCTTGCGATACATTTCCAAGATATTTCCCCAGCTTTGAGTTTCCAGCCACATGGAGCTTCATGCTGCTGGAAACAAACTGTAGCATCCTCATTCCTGAGGAGAGATGGCTCTCTCTCTCTCTCTCTCTCCTCGCTCCCTCTTTCTATCCGTCTGTCTGTCTCTCTCTCTCTCTCTCTCTCTCTTTCTCTTTCTTTGTATCCCCAACCTCTCTCCCCCCCCCCTTCCCACCAGGCTCCTCTGGGCTCCTGCTCTGACCCTCCAGAGGGACTCACTCTGCCCTCCACCTCGTCTCCTCTCGATACGCCGCTCTCATTTTATTGAAACTGCTTCATGAAAGTCTTTTTTCTCTTTCATCTGAGTTCAAGGCGGCTCGGCAGACTGCGTCGGCTTTTTTTTCAAACTCCTGGTTCATCTTTTGATTTCTTTGATCTGGCGTGCGAGTGAACATGCATGTCTCTCTCTCTCTCTCTCTCTTGTGTGTCTGTGTGTGTGTGTGTGTGTGTGTGTGTGTGTGTGTGTTGTCCTACACACTCCTCGTCATGTCCGTCTCTGTCCCGGTGCAGCTCGGCGGAGTCGGAGGAGCTCGCGGTTCACTTGTACCCCGGAGCGGTCACGGTGCAGGGCGTGTTGAGGAGGAAGACCATGATGAAGGAGGGCAAGAAACCAACAGTGAGCGCACACACACACACACACACACACATACTCATGTGGGGTCCACATTTACAGGAGCAGGTGGGCAGTAGAAGCGGTTCGAAGGCCTCAGACTCTTTAACTCGCAGAACATCTTTTTGCTTCTGTCTGTTCCTTTTGCACTTTTTAAAAAAATTTTATTTATCCCAAATATTTAAGGCAAATTCAGCAGTGAAAAGAAATCCCTCCGATTCAATTCAAGCAAATCTGTGCGAGAGAAGAGAAACGGAAGTGAGGAAAGCCACACCCACCTGTCCATCACCTTGTCGCCCCGCCCTAAAGAAGACGCTGCCTTATTAAATACCATAAACTCGTGTTTACAATGTTGACTGAGGGGATGAATAGAGAGCCGAGTCCTTTTCTCCCAGACTTCTCTTTGGAGAAGACGCCCGGCTCTGGCCGCGCTCTTCTTCTGCGTCTTCTTCAAACGACAGACGGAAGGCGCCGCCTGCTGGTCTGGAGAGTCATCGCCTCCCGTGCAGCCGCAGAGCGCCTACGTGCTGATTGGCCGTTGGCCGGCGCTCTCCGCGGTGTGTTCAAGTGCGGCGCCTTGGCCCCGAGTTCCCGGCGCCGCTTGTTCTCTGATGTCGGTTTGGCTCGTCTGGGCCCGTTCACTGTTTATGGAACTGGATGCAAATGTTGCACGATTATTCCTCGATCATCCAAAGAGATAAACGAGCGAGGACTTTCAGCCCCCCCCCCCACCACACACACACACACACACACACATACACACACCCGAACCACGCTCAGCCGTTTCATTGAAGTGGTGGACTTCATTTCACCTTTTCTCTGCGTCCCAGGTGGCGTCGTGGACCAAATTCTGGGTCGCTCTTTGCGAAACGCAGCTCTACTACTACGCCGCCAAGTCCCTGAAGGCCACGGAGAGGAAGCACGTAAGTCCTGCTCAACGGCGACGTCTATTTCCATTTCTTTTGTGTGTTTTTGTTTCCGACCGACATCTGAGAGGCTCGCCCGTTTCTTCCATGTGAACCTCACAGTTGTTAATAAAAAATACCGGATTGGCCCCAAAATGCACTCCGTCTAACCGGGAGACGACACACGAAGACACGTTACTCACTCACTCGTTTGATTACATCACAGACTCTGGGAAACACCTAATGACTCTTCTTCGTTTGTTTTTGTTTGCAAAAGAAAAATGGAAATTATGGCCAGAAGTGCGTGCGTGCGTGCGTGTGTGCGTGTGTGTGTGGCGAGTTGCGACAGACAGGTGGTAGCACTCATTGAATAATGAGGCCGATGACATCACTGCAGTCTTATGTGTTACTCACCAGCTAATGATAACCGTGTGGAGAGTACATGCTTTACACACACACACACACACACACACACACACACACACACACACACACACACACACACACACACACACACACACCGTGTTAACACTTCTTCTTCTTCTTGAGTAGCGTTGAGAGAGCTGAAAAATGAACTCCCGTTTCCGTTCCTCCAGTTCAAGTCGACGTCCAGTAAGAGTGTGTGTGTGGTGGGACTGATGGCCATCATGGCCGACGACCCCGAGCATCCCGACGTCTTCTTGCTGACGGACTCCGAGCAGGGTGAGACACACACACACACACACACACACACACACACACACACACTGGGTGTAGCGGGCGAGGCGGATGAATGGCATCAGTCTGTAAATATTGTATGTTGAAGGCTTATATTTTGAAAGGTCTTCAAAGCTCTGCATTTCACTGCCGTTTGTCTCCGTTGCCTAGGTAACACCTACAAGTACCAAGCGGGGAACCGGATGAACGCTCTGCTGTGGTTCAAACACCTGAGTGCTGCCTGCCAGAGCAACAGGCAGCAGGTACACACACACACACACACACACACCAGTTCTATTGCATGTAAACGTTACATCTGGAGCACAGTCTCAGTTGTCATTGTTTTTTGTAATATTCGTATATGGTCTTGATATAAAGGTATATTTCTCTATTGAAAGCATGAAAGTGACTCTTAACTTTGGTAAACTTAACCTTAATGAATGAAAAAATTGTTACGACATCGGTGTGGATATACTCTAGTATTTATTTATTTATTTATTTATTTATTTATTTATTTATTTACGGTGGATAATAATAATGCAAATCGACACTTTATTGCCAGTTTGTGGTTATTTCAGGACACAAAGTTTAAATCAATGTAACAGAAAAGAGCCGACGAGTCATTTAAGATGAAACCTTAACTTATTCAACCTCTCTCTCTCTCTCTCTCTCTCTCTCTCTCTCTCTCTCTCTCTCCCCCAGGTGCCAGCCAATCTGATGTCATTCGAGTGAGTGGCGCTGAGGAGTGTGACTGAGCAAATGGAGGGAGGATGGAGCGGAGGTAGAGGAGGAGGAGGAAGAGGAGGGAGAGGAGGGAGGAGTGTTGTACCAGTAGTGGAGCTTTCACTGCCATGAGACCTGACCCACGATTCTCCGATTCTTGCCCCACTGCAGCCTCACCTGCCACCACTGCCTTAACCAGAGCACCCTGGGGTGTGTGTGTGTGTGTGTGTGTGTGTGTACGTGTGTGTGTGTACTGACTACCGAACATGAACTGCACCACTGCTCCTGCCTCCCTTTTGCTCTCGGCGTCTTTTTGTTTTTACGCTCCTCTCCTCTCCTCTCTCCTCTCTCCTCTCTCCTCTCTCCTCTCTCGCAGACATAAATAACCCTCCTCTGTTTATTTGTGTTTTATTTTAAGGGGTCAACTCTTTTTATTTGAGTCTCATCAATCGTCTTTCTAAGTGAAACACACACACACACACACACACATGATACACACGCACACATGATACACACACACACATGATACACACACTCACATGGCACTAATGTTGAAAACGTACTCTCTCACTTCACTGTTGGTCTTGGAGTCACAAGCTTATCTCTCTCTCTCTCTCTCCCTCCGTCCCTCATACACTCGCTAAGTGTTCCGTACGTATGTGTGCGCTTGTTTAACTGCGTTGGGTGATGATGAGGAGGAGGGGGAGGGGGAGGGGGGTGGGGGGTACTTGGTTATATCACAGGTGTTCCCCAAAGGTACGCTCATCCCAGAGTCTAAGCTAAGACCTGAGATCATCCTTTATATACAGATTTTTTACAAATATATGTTTTTTTGGGGACTGGGTTTTCTCCAGGGTCGTCACCAGAGACACGCACACACACACACGCTCACACACACACACAGACACACACGCACACGCACACACTAAACACTAAAAGACTCTAAACTGTGAAAGAGTGGAAGAGAAGCGACGACAACTTCCAGTCCGTGTTTCATCTCTTCTTCTGGTCGCTCCACTTCACATCTGCTCTTTGTTGTTGTTGTTGTTGTTGTTGTTGTTTTGGGGTGTTTTACACAGTATTACCATGTAGTAAACAATCGCACGTCTGTGTAGTTTTCAATGTTACATATTTTTGTGTGTTTTTTTTTGTTTTTTTTTCTCCTTTTGAATTGAAATGTATTTGTTGATATGTTGTGGCCCCTGGTTCCGTCGGCCGGCCCCCGGCTCCCATTGGAGGAGGAGGCCCCGGCTCCCATTGGAGGAGGAGGCCCCGGCTCCCATTGGAGGAGGAGGCCCCGGCTCCCATTGGAGGAGGAGGCCCCGGCTCCCATTGGAGGAGGAGGCCCCGGATTGTGACGGGTGATTGTCAGATGTTTCTCGGAGCCACAAATGGCAGAACAGACCTGGAGGAGAAAGAGGCCACGCCCACAAATATTATTATTTTGTTTTTTTGTTAAAGAGTTGTTTACATTGTATGTTTACGCAATCCTTTGCCCCATGAATCCTGCTCCCTTCAGTGTTCCCTTCAATGCTCCCTTCAGTGCTCCCTTCATTGCTCCCTTCACTGCTCCGATTGGAGCGTTGCCGTATGTTCTGAGCTCGTTGGGTTCAGGGCGTCGACGAGGAGTCAAGGAGACAAGGGGACAAGGACATGTCTGCTGCTCTTCCCTCAACGCGACGCTCACAGCAAGACGAAAGACGATGACAGAGACGTTGGGACGACTAGAGGAAGGATGGTAGAGGAGGAACCCGTGGACGAGGGAACAAGGAAGCCAATAACAAGGAAGCCAATAACGAGGGAACGAGAGCCAATGACGGGCGTGAGCCTGAACACACTTTAAAAAATCAATGTGCTCCTCCTCAGTGAGGACTAGAGGAGTAGAGCAGTGTGTGAGGACGCTGGTGTTGAGTCTCCTCTAAAGGTCAGAGTGAGACGGTCTGGGGGGTTGAGCTGAGTCCTGCGGCCGTTTAGTTTCCCCCCTAAAGGTCGTCTTGGCCCCTCCTCCTCTCGCTGGCCTTGGAGGCGGCGCCCTCTCAGAAGACGGACCGCACGGCGCTCAACGCCAAATGTATTTAGTGTTATTGGAGACGATCACCGTGGTTACACTCATCCCGAGCCGCTCGGCCCACGGGGAGCAGGTCTGGACCGTTACTGCTCAGTTCTTTTTTAATTATGTATTTTTATTTAAGTCCCAGTTAAACTCTCGCCAAAACAACTACAAATGCTAAATTGATTTATTGGGGGGGGGGGGGGACTGTCTTTTTTTTTTTATGAGATGTTATGTTGCCCAAAGTCGACGTCTCATCACGTCTTTTCTTTCTTTTTAGTTTTCTTTGACTTGGGATGAAGTTCCTCAGAATGAATTAGTGTTCCTCTCCCATCGAGAGCCGGCGTCACGTTGAGCTCTCCCTGTAATGTGTGTGTGTGTGTGTGTGTGTGTGTGTGTGTGTGTGTGTGTGTGTGTGTGTGTGTGTGTGTGGTCAAAATAATGGAAACGCACGTTTCATTTGAATTTATTTGCGGGTGGTGTTTTCTGGTTTTAGCCGACTCGTTTCTGATTGACCCCCCCCTTCCTCCCCGCCAATCAACTGTTTTTGGGGTGGAAGCGGAGAGTTCAAAGGTCAGACGGTCCTCGTGTTCGAGAACATTTTGGTTATCGCCAAAGAAACTTGACGCTCGTCTCTGAACACGAAGGCCGCCTCGTGTTAACCGTCTGATTCTGCCTTCACAAGTTATTTAGTTTTTTAAACGGCCACGACGAGTTTAGGAGTCGAGGCGACGGCTCTCCGCCGGAGGAAAGTGTTCCGGTGCGTTTTGTCTTCTGATGTTTGTGAACAATCAAATGTGAATCTGGACGGGCGGCGTTTAAATGACCTTTGACCCTCACGCCCTGTCTCTGTATGTATGTGTGTGTGTGTGTCTGCCCGTGGCGAGCGCTGTGACCTCCCCGCTGAGTGATGCGCTGCCTGGTGTGAAGACTGAGAACCAATAAACACTCTGCCCTTTTTTACTCCACGTCGGCCTCACGCTCCTTCTTCTGTTGGACTGTTTATCTGGGGGGGGGGGTTAAGGTTGCATCACAAGGTTGAATACTATTTAAATACATTTGCCTGAAGAGATTTCCTAATGTAACATCAGAACAGACAAATTAAATTAGATTAATTGTATAGACTTTCTAAATGTGATTTATTTATGAGTTGAAGGGAGGGAAACACCTCTGGTAAAGAAGATGGAAGCTGACGTCTAAATTGCTATCTATTTATGACCTGCCCATACCAAGTGTCTCACGCAGTATGCATTCAATGAGGACATATTTCCTCATAACCTGGGACCTTGACCTTTGACCCTCTTGCTCGTTGCATAACTAATGAACATCCTGGTACTTCTCTGGCATTCGGCACACATGAACTGAGTTGGTCCCACTTTGGCAACGCTGAGTGTTCTTGGCTCTCATGCAGACGTCGAGAGCCCTCGAAGGAAACACTTTCCCATAAGTGCATACTTTGCCTCAGGGAATTACCCACAATTCATAGCAAGGGGACGTTAAACACGGGGTCGCAGGTTCACAGAGAGGAAGGCACGAGTGTTGAGCACTGAAACATTAAGGATTAAAGATGGACCATGAAAACACATGAAAGCAGAGGAACATTGCACAGATTTAATCAGAACATTTCATTTTGTTATTGGAAAAAGTAAATGGATTATTTGACAATCAAGTGTGTGGAAGACGTTAAAATCGGGGATACATTTTTTTTTTTTATCCCCATAAATGCAGCAAAGTGAAGTTTCACTTCTGTAGTTGTATGAAAGAATTACATACAAGAAAAATAAATATAAAATATATTCTTATTCTAATACTTTTTTTTACATTAAAACATAATCAATGGTATAATATATTTGTTGGTATTTCTTTATAATTATACGTTTAACGATATATATTTTGTAAAAATACAAACTAAAAGGAAGCCACTTTTTAACTAAATGCCTTAATAATAATTCTAACGTGTGGACACGGTGGGCCAGCGCCACCTGGCGGCCGCACGGAGCTCCTACAGGAAGGAGGAAGTGTTTTCGGAAGTGGACGCGGCACAGAAGGAATCGAAGGCAAAGGGCGGAGGAGAGGGAGCTACCAGGGGGGGGGAGAAAATAAAAATGAATTACTATATACACGTTTTAACCCCCCACCGTGGCTTTTAGCGGCGGGACGACACGGACACATGCTCGCTAACGTCCGCGTCGCAGGACTTCACAGACGTTAGGACGCCACCGCGCCTCCTCGGAGCGGCTAGCGGCCGTAAGGTAAGTCCTCTCCGGGCGGCAGCCGGTGGGAACACCCGACGACGCTGAGCTAGCTGGCGGCTCCGGGCTAACGGACGCGGCGGCGGCGGCTTGCGGAGCGGCTCCGGAAACCCCGTTAGCGACAGACGTTGACTATCTCCCTGTAGTCATGGTGACCTGGCGGGGGGCCGTTTACCGTCGGCGCGATCGTGGTACGAACGAGTGCGCGCGCGCGCGTGTCTGTGTGTTGTTAATGCAGCCGTTGGTTAAAAAAAAGAAAAAAAACGGTAGCGACATCGTGAAAGAGCGATTGTGTGAATAAAGCGGTTGTTTGTGTCTTCTTAAGCCGTTTTAAAACGGCCAACCGTCAACCGCCAACCGTCATAAACAATATATTTATATATAATATATGTTATTTATTTCTTTATGGCTCGCTCGCTGCTCGTCTTGTCACCGTTTTGAGGAAATACGCGTCCCGCTGCATCCGTCGGTCACCGGCCAGGTGAACGTGGCACTCGTGTTAATGTCGCCTGACTGCCGTCATTAAGAGCGGACACGCTAACAGTTAAAGGCTCCCTCACCTTTTATTTATTTAATTGTTTTAACGAGCACATGAAGGCACCATGACGCGTTGTAATTGGAGGAACGTCACGGGGGGGGGGGGGGGGGGTCAGGTCAATATCGATTTAGCAAGGTTAGACCACGGCCTCCAATGACCACACACACACGCACACACACACACACACACACACACACACACACACATCCACACATCTCTGCAACACAGTAAATAATCTGCTCAGTGTAAATAATAATTTCCCAAAAAGCCAGAGGGACACTGGCTTTTGACTGTGGCCCCCATGTCCGTGAAAGTTTATTTAATTTACTATTTTGTTATCTGACAGTCAAAGTCCACTTCGCTGTTGCGTGTACGAGTTTAGTGACGTCCTCGCACATCCTGGACCCGGCTGCAGTACTGGGTCATTGTCTCCCCCGAGGGGGGGGAGAGGGGGAGGGAGGGGGGGAAGGTAGCGGTACATCGATAAGTTTCTCTCGCCACGTATTATTGACGCCGTGTTTTAAAAACAACAACGTGTAATCCCTCCCTCTCTCCCTCCAGGTGACTTTCTGAAGAGCTCGTCTGAGGGGGAGCGAGCTGCGGGGGCCATGAGTCAGGGGTGAGGGAGGGGGGGGGGGGCTGAATCACAGCAGACACACACACACACACACACACACACACACCCCGTCAGGCTGAGGGGGCGTGGAGATGAAGCTCAAGCAGCGCATGGTGGTCCTGTGTGCCGTGCTCCTCCTGCTCGGCCTGGCCAAGATCTTCCTGCTGGACGGCGGCGAGGGATCGGCGGCCAGCCGGCGTGACCTCCGGGCGTTTCGCAAGGTCAGAGTCCCGGTTCACCGATTCCCAATTTCCAGTCTCGTCCTCCGACCGGCGCCCCGTGTCGCTCATTGCCCCTCTGTCCTCCTCCTCCTCCTCCTCCTCACAGATGGAAGCCGGCCTCTCTCTGTCGCGCGGCGCCCGCCTCACGCACACCCTCCAGTCGCCGTGGGAGATCGCGAGCCAGTGGGTGGGCCCGAGGGAGGTGTACCCGGAGGACACCCCCGAGCTGGCGGCCGTGCTCGCCGCCCTCAGCAGCGCCCGCATCGAGCGGGCGGACGTGGGCTACAAGGGCACGCAGCTCAAGTCCCTGCTGGTGCTGGACGGCGGCCAGAAGGTCGTCTTCAAGCCCAAGAGGTAACCGGCTCGCACGCCGCGCTACGACCTTTTGTTTTCTCCGATGTCTTTATTTGTGTTCTGTTTCCATGCCGACGCAGATACAACCGGGACCACGTGGTGGAGGGGGAGCCGTACGCCGGCTACGACCGGCACAACGCGGAGGTGGCCGCGTTCCACCTGGACAGGTGGGTCAGCTGCACGACAGTTAGGCCTCCAGATGATACAGAGCTTTATTTAAACATGTTCACACGAGGCGTTCACAGGAAGAGGTAAAAGCAGACTAGAAGCAACAATCAAATTAATAGGATTAAAGAGAATAAAAGCAATGGAGCGTTGTTGTTTTTGAATGACGTCACAGCGAGTGATTTATGAAGAGACGACTGTTTCTGTAACCGTGGTGACGAGGTTCTGGTGTCCCGTCAGGATCCTGGGCTTCAGGAGAGCGCCCCTAGTGGTCGGGAGGAACGTCAACGTGCGCACGGAGATCAAACCGGTGGCCACGGACCAGCTGCTGGGCACCTTCCTCATGCAGGGTGAGGATGATGATGATGATGATCTTCTTCTTCTTCTTCTTCTTCTTCTTCTTCTTCTTCTTCCTCCCCTTCCTCCCCTCTCTTCTTTCTCCCTCTTCTTCTTCTCTTTCTCAGTTGGCACGAGACCAGGATATGACTCGACTTATCCTGTTTGCTGAAGGCGTGACCGTTGGTCTAATAAAATGTCGCACAAGAAATAGAAGAACTTGTGCTAGAAAGTGCAAAATAAACCCAGATGATTTATTTACAAGTTTAAATATTCAAAGAGGTTTTTAATTAGGTTTATCTTTGAGTCTTGAGGCAGACGCCTGGATGAAAATGCAAATGACGGTGTTAAATGTATTATTTACAACTATTATTATTATTTTAGGATTGCTGCATCTTTATGGTGATTTACCTCAAATGTGTCAGTTATTATTGATATTTAATAATATTAATCTAGAACCAATTCCTCACTTCATTGTGCGGGACATGAACTGCAGATAAACTAACGTTAAGTGTAGTGTTTTCTTCTTCTTCTTCTTCTTCTTCTTCACGTGTTTGTTTCTGCCTCTCTGCAGGAAACAACACGTGTTTCTACGGGAAGTGTTACTACTGCCGTGAGAGCGAGCCGGCGTGTGCGGAGGGCGACGTGATGGAGGGGTCGCTGACCCTCTGGCTGCCCGACGTCTGGCCGCTGCAGAAGCACCGGCACCCCTGGGGCCGCACCTACCGGGAGGGCAAGCTGGCCAGGTGGGAACATCCTGGTACTTTACCCTGTTGTTGTTGTTGTTGTTGTTGTTGGACATGACAACCGTCAACCGCCTTCGTCACGCGTACTTTTTTTAAACGTGTGTGTGTGTGCGTGTGTGTAGGTGGGAGTACGATGAGAGTTACTGCGAGGCCGTGAAGAAGATGCCTCCGTACGACGCCGGGCCGAGGCTGCTGGACGTCATCGACACGGCCATCTTCGATTACCTCATCGGGAACGCCGACCGGCATCACTACGAGAGCTTCCAGGACGACGGCGGCGCCAGCATGCTCATCCTGCTGGACAATGCCAAGAGGCGAGTGAGGAGGAGGAGGAGGAGGAGGAGGAGGAGGAGGAGGGTTCTTACGGTCATGGAAATCCTGGAAAAGTCATGGAATTTTTAAAAGGTCATTTCCAGGCCTGGAAAAGTCATGGAAAAAAACGTAATCATAAAAGTTTTGGAAAAGTCATGGAAATTTGTCATGATCACACCGAGTTTAAAATAATTAATATGTTTTTTTAAAGAAAGATGCTCAAAATGTAAGCCGGCCTACGCTCTCAATACACAACATGTTCTAAATTGTTCATGTTTTACCGAGATTTCAGTTTGGTCATGGACATTTGGTTTAAAGTCATGGAAAAGTCCTGGAAATCCACTGGTCAAAATGTGTAAGAACCCAGGAGGAGGAGGAGGAGGAGGAGGAGGAGGAGGAGGAGGAGGAGGAGGAGGAGGAGGAGGAGGAGGAGGAGGAGGAGGAGGACACAACCACAGAACAATTATTCTGCCCTCCTTTATTTTTTGCTTCTTGTCGTTCCTTCGCTGCAGCTTTGGGAACGCCGCCCTGGACGAGCGCAGCATCCTCGCCCCGCTCTACCAGTGCTGCATGTGAGTCTCTCTCTCTCTCTTTATTCATTAAAAGCCCGGCGGCGCCCCTCCTCACCGCGGCGCCGCCCCGTGTCGCCTTCAGGGTCCGCGTGTCCACGTGGAACCGGCTGAACCTGCTGAAGGCCGGCGCCCTGAGTGCGGCGCTGCGCCGGGCGCTGACCTTCGATCCCATCCGGCCGGTGCTGGCCGAGCCGCACCTCGCCGCCCTGGACCGCCGTCTGTCGGGCGTCATGGCGACCGTGAAGCAGTGCATGGAGGCGCAGAGCCCCGACGCCACCCTCATCGAGGACCGGATGAACCTCCCGCACCCGTAGAGACGCGAGGAGCGCCGGGAGCAGCCGGGACCGCCTCTCTCTCTCTCTCTCTCCTCCGGCGGAGGTGAAGAGACGCAGAGCGACTGGACCGACCCGACCGGACGGGTCCGCTACGTCAACTTATTCTCAGGGCTGTTGTTCGCCATGAGACGGGATCTCCTCGCTTCCTCCTGCTCGGGACTCAGAAGGGAGGAGGAGGAGGAGGAGGAGGAGGAGGAGGAGGAGGAGGAGGAGGAGGAGGAGAAATTGAGCCTCCAGCGTCTCGGTGAAAGGTGGGCGCCGCCGGCCGTTTGGAGCCCAGAGACCAAGAGGCTGAAGGTCGTTCCGGACTCTGAGGACCAGGACCGGCTCCCTCTCCTCCACTGGAGATGGGACTTTGTTGGTAAACAATGGATTGTGACTCTCCTCCATTGTGTGTGTACATACTCTACTAAGTAGTGACCTAGAATTCTGAGACAAAAGAATATACAATTGTGGATTATGATGTTCAAAAAATGAGCGCGTGTGCGTGTGTGTGTGTGTGTGTGTGTGTGTGTGTGTGTGTGTGTGTGTGTGTGTGTGTGTGTGTGTGTGTGTGTGTGTGTGTGTGTGTGTGTGTGTGTGTGTGTGTGTGTGTGTGTGTGTGTGTGTGTGTGTGTGTGTGTGGAAGAGTGCCATACTGTGCCGTGAATAAGAAGCTACTGAGGTGACGGGCTCGAGGGCGTGTGGGTTCATCTTCAGCATTAAACTATGATTATTTAATTGTGGTTCTCTTGTGTTCATGTGCGTCTGATGAAGTGATGATGACACTTTAACAAAGAAAAACGTGTGAACGGGATAACGCGGGTTCTATTTGACAGTTCTATTTAGAATACAGAGTTCATGGAACTTTTAGTTTTGATTCTTTCGCCTCTCGGGGACTTCATTTAGTTCAAATTTAAGTCGTCTGTAACTTTTTTTAAACTTTATTTTTTTTACAGCTGAGTGTTATTTATTTTCATTTTTACATAAATCCGGCATAACTAGCAGTTAATTTTTCTCTTTTATAAAACACACTCACGAGAGAGAGTGAAAAATGTTGCACGACAATAAAAAGTATTTTTATATTATCTCATTTTAAAGGCTATTAATACAAAGTTTTTATAGTTGAGATTAAAGTCTTGAAGCTGTGTTTCAGCTGCGCTCCGGTTCTGATCGGTAGTGGATCCTCGTCACCTGACATTTGCCTCATCTTGGCTTTGGTCGCCACGGCGATGGTGGTTTCTCACGCTGAGCTCTGATTCGAGTGAAGAGGAACTTGACGGTGACGCCGCGTCGCAGGTCCCCGCTTCTTATGTTTCATCAATTTCTGAGCCCATGGGGATAAAAGTACTTTAAACTAATTACTACGTACAATAAACACTAGATGTCCCTCTAGGATCACACAAACAACACACTGGTATAATTTATGAATATATGTATTTATATATAAATTTACAAATATATATTTATAAATGTATATTTATATATAAATATAAATAAATTCATATATATACTTATATATAAATATAAATACATTTATATATATATATATGTATAGATAAATATATATTTATACATGTATATATATATAGAAATATATTTATTTATATATTTATATATATATATTTATAAATATATATGAATCTTGGCTCAGTTTTAATTGATGTCATGTTTCATATCGGTGTCGTTTCAATTGGTTGTTTTCATCTCGATTGTAAATCATAAACAAACACGTCGCTGCACCGACCACCTGTGGGAATGAAACTTATATAATAAACAGAGTTCCCTCTCTCTCTGTCAGCAGTTTCATCATCATAATAAAAACAAAAAGAAAGTGACCTGAGGCCTCTTGCATCACACACCGGCAGCTGGAGGCTGAGGGCCTCCAGGTTGCAGCTGCAGCGCCGCAACGGGCTCACCGGGCCACGTGACACGGCACCTCTTTTATGGAGCTGGTTCACGGACTCTGAACCCTCCGGTGATACCGCTGCTCCTGGCACCTCGCAGGGCCACGTGTCAGACATCAAACATACCCGGGAAGTTGTGTATGGTTTTGTCTGAGCTCATAATCACGGGAACCATCTGTGGAAAAGAAAAAAAAGCATCCCTCACTAATTTGATACCTGTTCATCGTGGTCAGGTGGAACTCGCTCAGGAAGAGAAACTGAACTGAGCGAAGCGGCTCGAGTCTGGCTAAAAGGAATCAAAGGAAACAAGAATGTGTTATTTCTGGTTTGAGTAAGGATTTTTGAGTTGATTCTACGTCAATTTGTTACCGGTTAATTTGAACCAGGTGGGCGGCAGGCAGGAGGAAGAGGAGGAGGAGGAGGAAGAGGCTACAGTTCTGTATCTGGTGCGTTCAGGGACTCTAGTTTGGTTGTACCAAATAACTGATATCTCAAGAAAAGGGAGCGTAGACGTAGAGATGTAGACGTTCACGGTCCCCAGAGGATGAACCCTACCCGTCGGTGGTCCTCTAGTCTCCTCCAGGCGTCGCATCTCACCTCACTGAAGGTGTTGGGGAAGTCGAGCAAGTCCAGAATCGAACACGCAACCCTTTGCCAATTCTGTCGTGGATTGGAGTGGGATGAATTCCTGTTTGAATAATAACTCCTCCGGGTTTCAGGTTAGCAGCAGTTTCGACTGCAACAGGTTTTTCCTGCAGGTGGAAATATTAAAAGATGATTTGATTCCCTGCAGAACAACTGCAGATCTGTGTCTGATGCTCTCCGCGCGGCGGAGGCTTTCTGGTGATTCCGGTCGGCCTCGCCGGCCTTTCGGTTGAAAGAGGGAAACCGTCTCCAAACAGTCACGCCTACATATTTAAGAAGCTTTTCCTTTTTGCTCATATTAGCTCCGGGCTGTGGGTTAGCTGACCGTGTGCTTCTGTTTCACTGATAATGCTGCAGCTATATATATAGTTTATATGTATATAGTATAGTACTATACAACATATAGTTTATATATTTACATTCAGAGCCAAATAGAAATTCTGCATCGTGCCACACCTGTATTCCAAGAGGAATGTGTCTGTAACTGTCAGCCCTGTTTCTCTCTCTGCAGTTAGCTAGCTAGCTAGTTAGTTAGATAGATAGATAGATAGATAGTTAGACAGATATATAGATAGTTAGGTAGATAGTTAGTTATTTAGTTAGATAGATGGATAGATAGATAGATACATAGTTAGTTAGTTAGCTAGATAGTTAGCTAGCTAGATGGATAGATAGTTGGTTAGTTAGCTAGCTAGCAAGTTAGTTAGATATATATAGATAGATAGATAGTTAGATTTATATATATATATATGTATATATATAATTAGTTAGTTAGATATATAAATATATAGTTAGTTATTTAGCTAGTTAGTTAGCTAGTTATTTAGTTAGCTAGCTAGTTAGTAGAGCAGTTTGCTACTCTGAATTTCCTGAGACGTTGTTGTATTTGTCGTTCCAGCCACATTGTTTTCATGGCTAAGCTGCACTTATAAAACAACAACTGAAGAGGGACTTTTTGAAGGAATTGATTTAAATGATTGGAACCGGTAGAACAAGTTATTTTAACTTTCACAACAAGCTTCCTCGTGGGGCCGATGGTCTGCGACTATAACAAGTACAACGAGATAAGAAACACACAAGACTGAACTGTGCAAAGAGAGACAGCTAAGCAGTGTGTGTGTGTGAGTATGTGTGTGTGTGTGTGTGGACACGTCTGCCGGCAGATAGGACCGAAGCCAAGACGGATTTAGAACAGCAACGATGATGCAGGAGCTCGACGGTGATGCAACAAGCGAGCAGTTTCTCTCGTGGAGGAAGTTCCTGTTTAATAGGCCACAGAAGAGAGTGAGAGTGAGAGAGAGAGGGAGAGAGAGATAGACAGAGAGAGAGAGAGAGAGAGAGAGTGACGATGAGTGGATGAAACATCCAGAAATCTCCACGCGCCCGTCTGCATGCACTGCAGTCGGGAGGGGATGAACTGATAGAGTATTCTTGAATGCGGCCCCCATGATCCATAATGCATGACCCCCTTCCCATGCCAGGACTCTGGCTGAATGACACTTTAAATTCATACATTAAAACATAAATCAGTTTTTTTGCATATCGTGGTCAAGTCACAGATTCAAATAAAGCTGCAATCGAAAGGAAGGAAACGATGTAATCATTAAACCAGTTTTGATGCCGCGTGTTTGTGTGCAGAGGGATTCCCTCTGCTCTTTCTGTTTGCTTTTTATTGTTCAGGAAGGGGGCGGGACTTAACCTGGGATTCCCACTTTCTCTGTTAGTGTGTGGGAAGATGGACTATATTTAAAGACACAATCTGCACAACGAGAACCACACTCTGCATCATGGAGGGACGTCAAGCAGGACAGGAGGACGCACTGGTGGAGGTGGGCTCACCGGTGGGGGGCAGGGTGGAGGTGGGCTCACCTGCAGACCGCCGCGGCTACCTGAACTGTGCGGTCACCTTGGCGACGCTGATGGGAGTGGTCACCGCGGCCCTGGCGGCGGCCTTCATCCTGCATGTGGTCATGTTCACCGCGGCATCGTGCAACCCGGTGAGAAACACCTCATAATAGTGTGTGTGTGTGTGTGTGTGTGTGTGTGTCTATAATCTGTCTTGTCTCCAGGATTCGGGGCCACCGGACGCTCAGGCTGAATTCAACGTGACCTGCAAACAACAAAGTAAGCACGGCTTGTATTCTCGCCGCGTTCCGTCCTCTCGATGTTCTCCCGCGCTGACGGATGTTCTCGTTCTCTCCAGCAAGGGGCGACAAACCGGGACGCTACGACATCTGCACCGTGAACAAAAGCGCAAACTACGTGATCTACGGCGAGGTGAGGAGCCCCGCCAGCCCAGAGGTTTCCCTCGTCCAAACGCGGAGGAACGAGAACATGCCGATCAAAACCGTCCACGGCGGCGAGGGAGAGTTTGTCTTCCTGGAGAAGGTCAACATGATCAGCGGCACCAGGATAAGCGTTGTCTTCACGCCCGGACCCCCGACCGGACCCCGGACCAGCTGCCGCTTCCTCGTCTTCAGACTCTGACCCGGAAGGTCACGGGGCCACGCCGCCCTTTAAAGAGGGGTATTTCTGCGAGGAGGGGTTCTCAATTTCTTCTCCCTAGAGAGATCTGAAGACGGAGCCTGAAGGCATCACTCTTTCTTTCTGTGAATTATTGGGATGATTTAATGCAGCTTAAAGCTTTTTTAATATATTTTTCCACATGTTGTGAGTCCTATTGGTATAAATAATCGTCCACTTCAACAATCAATAGATTCCAATATGATTTTTTTTGCCGTGTATTTAATAAAGTTGAATAACTTTGTGATGCGGTCCTTTGATTTCTTTTAAATGATGTAATGTTTTTATTGGGAGTTTAAAGGGTAGGTTCACATAGTTTCAATTTGTTTCTGATAGAGATTAATATAAAATTATAAAAACAAATACAGACCGAACTGGCATTACAAAAACATAGATATAGACAATAAATTAAGTAAGTATTGTTTGAAATTAGTCCATCAAAGTATAAAAAAGTTGTTAAAAAAATCATAGTATAAAAAGGTTTTTAAATAAATAAATCACAGCATAGTATATCATGAAAAATGTCCTTAAGTCATCCTATACAGTAGTAGCTTAAAATATATCACTAAAAAGTCATAGTTTGTTATAAGAAAACATTCCCAAAGAAATTAGTATAATATGTAACAAAATGTGAACAAATTTCATAAATCTATTTTATTTAAAAACTCATTAAAAATTATATAAAACATCGTCATTAGAAAAGACCAACAATAAAATAGGGAAGTCAGCATATAATTAATTTGTTCGTTAAAACTCATAGGATTGTATGTTATGTGTTATAACAACACAGCATTTAAAAACACTAAATGTTATATGAAAGTCATAAAAAGGTTATTGTATAGTATGCCATAAAAAAAGACATAAGTAAAAGAAATGTCATCTTAGATCTTTGGTTGTGTGTGCTATGATGTTTAATTGTATATAAAGATGCCCGACAGCCTCAAAGCTCTTACTGCAGTCATCACCTGAGGGAACCCGTTCTCAGATTTCCATCGCGTACCTGTTTCAGTTCGACACCCCGTGAAACTCCCACACGCCGTTAATCCCTCTCGTCTCAGGGAGGAAGTCAAAGTCATCGCCGTGATGCAATATTTAAAATACCGCCTCCTCTCCTCCCGGAGCATCGAGAACACGTAGGGGCAGCTTTCTGTATCCGACCACACACACGTCACAGCGTTAAGCTCCTCCCCCGTAAAGACATCACACACATGGTATGAAGTCAAGAGAATAAGACATTTAGTAAAACTGGCACGTATAAGAACGATTAAAAGAAAATACATATTTTACATTACATTATTACATTACATGTCATTTAGCAGTCGCTTTTATCCAAAGCGACTTACAATAAGTGCATTTCAACCTAGAGTACAAACTAAGAACAACAAGAATACAGAAAGTAACATTTCCTCAACATAGTCAAACTACAAAAGTACCATAATAAGAGCCATTCAAGTGCTACCAAAGTGCAAGTCTGTGCAAGTATTTAAGTGCAAGTGCAAGTATTTAAAACAAGAAAAGATTTGGCTTAACGTCCCCCTGTCCTGCTTAAAATAATTTACTTCACATGTTTGCACCCTTTAAGGCATTTAATCACTTACGACCATGTGATATTTCAGTTTTTCTTTTTTAAGAAATTTTCCAAAATGTGTACATTTCTGTTTTTTTCTGTCCAGATGGGGTGCTGAGTGAAGATTAATGAGAAATAAAATGAACTTTTTGGATTTTAGAGTGAATAATTTGAAGGGGTCTGAATACTTTCCGAACCCCCTGTGGATCATCAAAGAACTGCAGTTAGTATTGCTGACCCTAAACACATTAGTTTATGAAGGATCTCTAAAAATTACATTTGTCTCTCCTTTCTTTTTCTTTAATTTACTCCGGATTTTCAAAATCTCTCCCGAAAAAAAAGACAAAATGTAATCACAATGTACTTTTTATTTCCTGGATTAATTTTTCAAGCGAACTCTAAGAATCCAACCCCCCAGAAAATATAGAAGAAAGATGATTTCCACAGAAACAATGACACACAAATACAAGTTAAAGATGTCTCTCTTCCGTGGGGAATGTCCACACACACACACACACACGCACGCACGCACGCACGCACGCACACACACACACACACACACACACACACACACACACACACACACACACACACACACACACACGCTCTGGCTGTTTACATACCTGAGAAGATGATACTGTTCAGGCTCAGAGCAGAAATACAGGTTGTCTCACTCGTCCCATACGCCTTTATTTGACTGTGAGGTATCTTGTTTACTCGAGGGGGGACTGAGGCTCGGTGGTCGTCCTTCAGGAGGATTGAGAGTCACAATAGAGGCTAACAAGGTTAATGAGGAACAGGTAAGCAGGGGGGCAGCTAACCAGAACAGGTGATAACAACAAACCCAGCAGCAGAAACTAGCAGCCCGGAATATAATCCAATGGAATGAGGAAGTAGATCAAACAGCAGATCAATAGCAAGAATATTTGCAAGAAGTAAGAAGTAAGAATTATTTTAATAAATCATTATTTCTCCTATAAATGACTTGCATGATGTTTCCCCATCACATTGTAGGACATGGGCTTCATGGGCTGGACCAAAAAGTAAAAACTGCGGTTTATCTAACCGACCGACCTGCAGCTACATTTCTGGTAAACGCACTTTGAGCACATTTCTTGGACAACACACCCACACATGTTGGTTAACATGTAGTCCCAAAAGTTTGCTGGTCAGGTGAGTCACTGTGAAAATGCACCAGAGAGAGAGAGAGGGGGGGGGGGGGGGAGAGTCCCCCACCTCCACCTGGACCAATAGGCTTTTATATGGCAATTGTGAAGCTTCCGTCATGAAGCTGTGTGTCGTGTGTGTCCTGTGTGTTGATGATAAATGAAGAAGACTTTGAGAGGAATCAGATGAGAGCACCTGACAGTGAATGAACAACAGCAAAACAATCAATGCAGCATCTCAAAGTGGTTTCTAAGTCTTCCATTATCTACAGGATTTACCCAAATTAAAAAATGTAAAACATGTGAAGTAATGGTAACATAAATATACATTTCCATTTTGAATAAATAGATTTTTTTGGATCAAATTAAATGTAAACTTCCTAAAACATGTGTATACCTGTTACTGAGTTTTTCCAATATTATACTAGCATATATGTATATATATATATATATATATATATATATATATATATATATATATATATATATATATTACACTAATAATAATATTATCCAGAGCTGCTTAAGTCAGGTGACATATAGGCGACCAAACAGTTGACTTAAAAATAAATCTATAAAGTGAACTTTTGTGGCTGCTGCTCATATGTTAAACACATTGATGAGTCTTTCATCATCATGTTTATCATTTTCAGACATAAGTAGAGGAAACAGGATAGTAAACAACATGCAGGCCAATAAAACATATTATTTTAATATGTGAGGCTCCATATCTTAATAATACCTGTAAATGTGACCTGAGGTCAGCTTGAGCCCAACAACCTCCAAAGATGGGCACTTATAACCCAAGTGGGAGGAACAGGTGAAACGCCAGTGAGCCGGTGGTTTGTATACCTGGTCCTCTGGCGCCCTCTGGTGGAAAGAAACACGAACTGCATGGGAAACGTTTGAATCGATGAAAAGTAAATATGGAAAACGATCCAGAATTTACTAAATGAAAATTACACGATAAACAGAAAGCATCAGAAATAAATTAAAAACAATTCTGTTCTTTTTATTATGAAGTAGCAGTAACTATTATATAGTTGAAAGACGAAAGATCCTTAATTAGTGAAATTAAAAAAACTACTAAACAATGGGGGCATGAAACAGACACGATTCAAACTTGTTTCTTATCAATATAGTAACATAATTAACCCGTGTTCCCGAGATAACGGTGGCATGTTTGAAACATGGCCGCTTAGGGCTTCCGTAGTAACTCAGTGAAGAAGCAGATGGATGTTTACAACTCCCATTAAAGAAGTCCACGGAGGGTTTCCACCTAGAGGAAGTTCAATTACGATATATATATATATATATATATATATATATATATATATATATATATATATATATATATATATATATATGGTGCCGGTGGTCATGAACACAATTCAGAGAATCAACTTAAATTACATCTTTATTCATTTTTTCACACTCCTTTTACACACATGCACCCTGAAATATAGTTTATTTTTTAAATGCTACAACTAATCAGCTCGTTAGTGTTGACTGACTATATTTATAAAACTTTTTTTTTAAAGGCACAATATTTTATGTTTATGGCTGGTGTCTGGAACTCAATTAATGCCATATATATGTATATATATATATATATATATATATATATATATATATATATATATATATATATATATATATATATATACACACACATACATACATACACACTATTTTCCCTGCAGGGTTTTGACATTGCAGATGATCTGATCTAATCTAATATATATATATATATATATATATATATATATATATATATTATATAACTGTTTAATAACTGGGATTATTAATATACGTTTATAGTGATCACACAAGGCATCAAAGCGATGAGTAAGATTCAGAGACATTCTGACTTTCATACGAGTATCACTATCATTACCACACGCGCACGCGCACGCACACGCACACGCACACACACACACACACACACACACACACACACACACACTCTCAGATCTTGTAGAGGCCGAAGAAGTTGGCGTAATGCGAGTGGCTGAGCAGCGCCGGCTGCGACACGTTCACGAACACACGGTCGTTCCTCTGCAGCCGCACGGCGCCGGCCAGGTAGCTGTCGGCGGTCCAGGTGTGGCCGCGCTGCGCCGAGCAGAACCCCGCCCTGTGCGCCTCCATCAGGGTCAGAGGGGAGGGGGGGCGCCCCCCGCCCGCCGCCGCCCGCCTCACGAACACCGAGTGCACGAAGGAGGAGGCCGGCGAGCAGTCGCTGAAGACCAGCTCCACCCGCGAGTACACGTGGTACAGGCCGCTCCGGTTGGGCTGCAGCCCGCCGTCCTCCGCCCGGTAACACACGGCGCCCGACTCAAACGCACGGCCCAACCGAGGCTCCCAGCGCAGCGTCCGCGGGAAACTGTCGGTTTCAATGCGGCCTGAGAGAGAGGAGAGAAGAGGAGGAGAGGAGAGAGGAGGAGAGAGGAGAGAGAGGAGAGAGGAGAGAGGAGAGAGAAGAGGAGAGAGGAGAGAGGAGGAGAGAGGAGAGAGAGGAGAGAGGAGGAGAGAGGAGAGAGAGAGGAGAGGAGAGAGGAGAGGAGAGAAGAGGAGAGAAGAGGAAGGAGAGAGAAGAGAAGAGAAAGATGAGAAAGGAAAGGAGAGAGAGGAAATGAGAGAGGAGAGAGGAGAGATATGAGAGAGAGGAGAGAGGAGAAGAGAGGAGGAGAGGAGTGTGAGGGTTGTTCCAGAGAGTAAGTTGCATTTATTTATTTATTATTTGTATCCGTCTCACCGATGACGTGCGCTGCAGGTCGGTCCTCTTCGTCTCCTTCGCTCATCTCGAGTCGGTGAGCTGAAACAGACCAGACAGGAGTCTCCTCATCATCATCATCCTCCTCCTCCTCCTCCTCCTCCTCCTCCTCCTCCTCCTCCTCCTCCTCCTCCTCCTCCTCCTCAGTGTTTCTGTGTTTACCGGTCTGTCTCTGCGGCGCGTGGCCCTCCTCCTCCTCGGGGGTCGACGCGACCTTCAGAGAAAGGAGAGCAGAGCCTCGTCACCACATCACAGACGTCGCTTCCTCCTCAGAGCGGAGGAGGAAATCCGGTGGAGCGCCGGAGCCGCTGGGTACGACTTTAAATGTCAGCCAGAAGTCTTTCGCAAACTTCTGCAGATTTTTTTGCAGGTTTTCGGTGAGATACATCTTCATTTCCCCCATTAAAACGACCCCAGTAAGAGTCATTTTATTATTATTGACATTATTTCATCACAGTGACTCAATTGCACATTTATTTTGAAATATTAGAGCAACTTGTTGGGACTTTTGAATACTTTCTCAATTAAAATCGAGAAGTAGAATCTCGTTAAATAAAGAAACAAAAACATTTTCACATTTAAGAAGCTGGAGTCAAATCCTGATTCCTAAAGAAGTTGCAGATTAAATCAATAGTTGAAACCTAATGGATTCATCTCTGCAGCCCCAGAGGAGAGAGCCTCACTTCTCCAGCTATAATCATCAGCTCCTACACACACACACACACACACACACACACACACACACACACACTCTCTCTGCATCCTCACCTTCCTCACCTTCCTCACCTTCCTCATCTCCCTCGCCTCCCTCAGCTCGGCCTGCATGTTGTGGATCTGGTACGCTCCCAGCCCGAGGCAGGCGAACACCAGCAGGAAGAGCATCAGGGTGACGAGGGCCGCTCCGGCGCCGACGCCCATGCAGCTCCGGCGCCGCCCGCGGGCGCCGGCCGGCTGCCGGGTCGGCGGGAAGGACCAGCAGGGCACGAGGCTCGGCTGCTGGTCCGGGCGCTGAGGGCCGCCGGCGTCCACCAGGAACACCTGAGGCAGCGGGTAGCTCTGCTGCTCGCCGCTCATGCTGTCGCCGGAGAGGGGGAGGGGGGAAAGAAGAAGAAGAAGAAGAAGAAGAAGAAGAAGAGAGGTGGCGTGCAGCGAGCCTCCGTCTTTAAAAAAGAAACTTCAGCCCTCCAAAGCCCTTCGCCGCCCACAAGCCCCGCCCCCTAGAGCGCGTCGACTCATCCATCTCCAGCTCGCTGCCCGGCGGGCAGCTTCAACGCAGGCCGGGGGTTTCTGGGGCTTCCTGGTTCAACACGGACCGGCTGCAGCAGGGGGGGGGGGGGGGGGGGGCAGCTGAGTCCCCCTCCACCCCCCCTCTCACTAACCACAGCCAGGTCATCAGACAAAATGCAAAAATTCCAAGAAAGGAAAGTTTGCGACACGTATTCTGTGCAACGAGGTGTTTCTTTGTAGGCCAGGTGACATCATCCGGAACGCGGGGGGGGTGGGGGGGGGGGGTGGGGGGGTGGGGGGGTTAAGCGTGTTTAGTAAACAGTGGCGCCGCAGCTTCAGCCGGTAGCGAGAGGCGGAGATTCAACCCCAAACCGATACCTCGCAGATGAGTTTCCAGGAAAGCAGAGCGCACACAGACACACACACACACACACACACACACACACACACACACACACACACACACACACAGAGACACACACACACACAGACACACACACACACACACACACAGTGCTGTGGTCTTCTGTCACGGTTCCCATCAGACATCATCTCAGTTCATCTCCACATATCTCCTGTATCTTGTGTTCTCGTGTGATTCGGTGCCTCCTCTCTGTCCGCCGTTGCCACGGTTTCATTTCCTCTCTCTAGCGCACGGGCGGAGGGAAACCCACCGCGCGCAGCGAAGAAGGGTAACCACGGCTACAGGGTGACAGCTGACGAGTGCGTTTCCCAGAAGCGGCGGCGGCGGGGCAGGGTGTGTCAGGTGGGCGGGGGGGCGGCTCAACCGGGTTGTCTTCCACGCTGCTCCAGTTCAGACGGCAGGAAGGAGACGCGAATGAAATCGCTGACTCAGCGAGCATCTCTGCAGGTTACCACGGAGACTCTCTCTCTCTTTCTCTTCTTTCTCTCTCTCTCTCTCTCTCTCTCTCTCTGCGGTGGCGATGACTGATCTCACAAATGGAGTAACGGCTGAAAAATTACAACGAAATCAATGAGATTACTCATGCACGCGTTTCCTCTTCTGCAGGCGGTTTTAATAATCCTCTTTTCTTTAATCCATAATCCAGAGACCCACAGTCCTCGTGTCTGACGAGCGGTCCGTGCGGCGCCACTCGGGACGCCGTGGAGCGAGCGCGCAGCATCACTGCTCCTCATCGGACGAGGAGTAGCAGTCCAGCCCCAGGACGTGAGCCGGCGTCCCAGCGTGGGCCTCGCGGGCCTCGCGGTCCTCAGCGGCGCCTTCCCGCGCCGCCACGGCGCCCCCCCGCCTCGCCGAGGCGCTGCTCAGGTTGGGCAGACCCGAGTGCAGCACCTGGGCGAGCGTCTGAGAGGAGGAGGAGCCTCCCTGCGGCGGCGGCGGCCCCCTGAACGCGGCGGCGGCCACCGCCAGCCTCGCGCGGTCGAAGGAGAGGGGCCGGTCTTGGGCGGCGGCCTCCGAGGCGCCCGGGTTTGGGTCAGCGAGGGCGAGGGTTTGAATCCCGGGAGGCGGCTTGCTCTCGGGGGCCGAGGAGGCGCGGCGTCCCGTCCCGCTGCCGGCCGAGGCGCTCGGCGGGAGGCGCCCGTCGCGTGACTCGGGGGGGCGCGGGGGGGCGGCTGTGGATGGATGTATAAATATGAATATTGATGATGAGGCAAAAAATAAACGCCCAAAATGTTTGTGTTTGGGACCAGTTTCCGGCCCAGCAGCAGGAGAACCTCAAGAGCCAATCAGAACGCTTGATTTCATCTACTCGTATTATAGTTAGATGTATTGCACAGCCCTGACCCGAGTTATGTAAATAGTCTTATTAAATGGCCGTTATTAAGACTTCTAAATAGTTCTAAGAAACAGCCATCAAAGAACTAAATCTTCCTCCGGAGCGTTCACCTGTTCTCCCGTCACCTGGCCAGAGGAGTCGACTGCAGCAATGTGGTAAAATCAAAAAAGTTAATTTTATTTCTAATGGTCACTCTGCTCTCCATCTTGACAGAAAAAAACTAAAATGTATAATTTTTTGAAAATGTATTAAAAAGGAAAAACTTAAATATCACATGGTCATAAGTATACATTTTTTGGGGAAAAAAACTAATTTGAATATGAAATAAAAAAGTTGCTTTTTTGAATGACTATAAGAAAAAACACCAAATCTGCAATTGATAATAATAAGAATTAGAGTACAACGATTTTATGTATGCACGTGAGAAAAAGATTGCTACATTCACATTTCTTTCTACCTTTTCATTTGTATATTTAACCTGGAAGATCGTCTCTGTCCTGATGATATAATTTCTCCGTGAACTATTCTTTTTAAAAAAAAGGAGTAAACACATATTCAATGTAATAAGAGATTTAGTAAGAAAGCTTTGACACACTCACCGTTAGCCGGGGACTCCCGTGTGTCCACTCGCCTCCGGCAGTACGCCCGCGGGGTCCAGGGCTTGTGTTTGCAGCCGGGGTCCACGGCCCGCAGCTTGGTGATGAACCTCTTGTACTCTCTTTCCAACGCCTCCATGTGCAGCTGGAACTCGGCGATCTTCCTCTCCGGGTAATGAGACAGCTGCGACTGCTGGAGAGGGAAGAGGCAAAGAATTTACATCTTAGAATAATAACTTTAGACAGAAAAAATCTGTGTGAAATCCAACGGCGACGACCTCACCTGTAAATAATACTCTATTTCATTCTTGATGCTGGGGATCCACTTTTTCAGAGAGGCGGCAGAATTAAGAGTAGACTGCAGAAAGGAGAAAAAAGGATGACAATTATAATATAATATAATAATATAATACAATGTAATAATAATAATAATAATAATAATAATAATAATAATAATACTAATACTCTTTACCAGCTTGGGTCTCCGCTCATGCACATCCTTGAGGCGTCCCTCTGTAAATTATATATATCAAAAGAAAACATTAGTTCAGGCGTATTTATTCTGATTTATTTATTATTATTCACTATTAAATACAAACAACAAATCCCTTAGTTGACTCTGGAGTCAATAAACAATTATTCACTTGTGGGGCTTTTATCAAAAATGTTAAATATACTCAAACAAATCTAGAATGTTGTAGGATTCCCCTGAAAAATAGAACCAGAGTTGTCTTCTTCGTTGAAACCGGGTGACGGTTTAACAGGCGACCGTGTTAACTGGCGTCGCGTCCGTTGTTGCCGTGGTTACGACGGCCGTTTGAAAAATAGGATAGATAACACGTATAGATGTCCTTGTGAATGCCTGCTTGGTTTAATTTTGTATTAGTTTCAAACCCTCTCATGTACATAATAATATATACAAATTAAACAATGCGGCATTCACGAGGGAAGCTACGTGTTTCAACAGCTAACTATGACACCAACGGACGCGTTCGGTTCAAAGTCGCCAGTTAGCACGGTCGCTTCTTAAACCGTAACACCTGTGTGTTAGCACTAAGCTAACTAGCTGTTAGCACAACACGGGGCTTTTATCGACATATTCTTAACATAATAAGTAGTTGTTGTGGCTGCTCACCGTCTCTCTCTTTCTGGAGCCACAGTCTGTTCAGCTTCCCTTGTTGCTTCTCCTCGTTTCGTGCCATTATAACACGTTAGTGACACGAGAGAAAGGGAGGAAAAGAGAAAGAGAGAGGGAAGTAGAGAGCCCTCTGCGGCTCAAACGAACACAACGTCACGTGACACCTAGCAGCGTCACGTGACATGCAGCGAGAGCAACTCCCACACCTCATTGCACGTGCAGCTGTAAACCCAAATCACAAAAATAAATAAGATCCATATGTATTTTACGATTCATCACAAAATAAATCTCAAATCTAAGTCATGAATATAATTACATATAAATGGTTGAGTTAAATAAAAGTTTGCTAAATCTAAATCTAATTGATGTATATATATATATATATATATATATATATATATATATATATATATCTATAAATATATAGATATAAATATATATACATAGAGATATTTATATATATATGTAACTCTTCAGACTGAAACATACATAAACACACACACATAACGCTTCACACTGAAACCTGTTCACATTGACATTTGTTCGAGCTGACAAAGTGTAATTTTTCTCTGGGAAAGTCGCTGAACCTCTCCGACTCTCTAGAATCTGCTCTGATTTCTGTAGGTTGAGAGTTCAAGTCTTTCCTGTGTGGTCTACATGTTCTTTCTGTCACCTCTTAAAACTCATCACTAAATGCAGACCAAAAACTTGTAAAAAACAAACAGAAACACATTTTTTTAAGGGTTTCAAAAGAAAACTCGAGAGATAACTATTCACAGCCTTTTAACATACTCTTTTTGCATCTCTTTGAACTCATTTAGTGGGTCTTAACGTTAGATAAATATTTGTTGTGCTTTTTTTAAAGCCTCTTCCTGGTTGGAAATGTCTCTTCCTAATACATTTTGTACGGCTCTTATTTTTCTTTAATTATAGCATAATATACACAATTGTAATTGTTTTTTCTGGCTTTTGAGTATCCAATCTTATATTCTATTATACATATTTGTATTTATTGATTAAAGGAAGGGTATCAGTTTTTTTAAAGGTGTTAAAATCCATGAAAATAACTTTATTAATGAAGAGGTTCCCTTGAATCTGATATGTTGTAGTTACCCCAACTTGTTTGTTCCCAGCTTCCTTCTAACGTCTCTAAAAAGAAAGGATCTGGCGCCATCTAGCGGCGAGGTTGGAGAAGGCACAGGCCCAATCTTAAACCAGTTGATGTAATAGTGTAGCGTAGGTAGGTCATCATAGTAGAGCCAGTGTGTGTGTGGAGAGAGAATTAATAATTGAATAGTTAGGCTGTACTATTTTCCTCTTAAACGGCGTAGTACATAATTGAAATATTATATATCACACGATAAAAGCACCTGTTCAGGAGTCTATTTGAACATGACGTCACGTTTGCAGACAGACAGGTGTCGAGGAGTGTGTGTTGTGCATTTGTTATTTTTATATATATATATATATATATATATATATATATATATATATATATATATAGGAACTGTGTGTTTATATGAAGATGGTTGATTACTGAGGGGGAGCTCCATTGTGTTACGTGTTGTTCTTTGTTTCTTTGCATTGAGCATGCTCAATTAACAATGACATACAGACGTAGTTATGGCGGATTTAAGATGTAGAATTAGTTTAATGTGATTTTCCTGTGTTATAATCTGTATTTAACTATTAATTTGGCCTAAAATAAAGTTAGAAATTAAAATGTGATCTTCTCATTCGCCCTTCAGTGTCGTGCACGCGCTCACCTCCCGGTCTGATGCAGAGATCACAGACTCTACTCACTTCCCGGAAAGCCCACCTCCTCCGTGACGTCACGTGGATCTTCCGAGCGCTCCCGCTCCTTATATGGTAGGGGCGGGACTCCGCTTTCCGGGAACCGTGTCACGCCGCCCCGGCTTTGAGAAGTCAGAACTGGTTAATGCAGATTTATAGAGGAATTACAATCATTAGGATCATTCTAATGATGCAGTGCCGTCGAGCAATTGTGGGATTATTTTTCTGCTGTTGTGTGTGCGGTGTGATTATAGGCTTTGTCAACTGCGGGTGGTAATACAGAATAAGTATAATAATAGGTATGAGAGTAAGATTATTACATTCTTGATTTAAATGGATAATAATTTCATTACACTTAAGTATATATTAAAAAGAAAGAAGGATGAAAATAAATTAAATTGAAACGGTTTCATTGGCTGCTTCATGTTGTGAACATATTCCTTAAATGTTGTATATATATATATATATATATATATATATATATATATATATATATATATATATATATATATATAGTATATATAGTGTGTACATATATATGTGTATATATGTATATACTGTATATAAAAGAAAATAAATAAAGAAGAAAACATATATATATATATATATATATGTATCATATGTATCGCGTTATCCCTCCCTCCTCTAAATGCTATACCTGTCCTGTCCCGTTTCTTTGACTCCTGACAGCTCAGTTTCATTAAAGCATCGATTCATGACACATCTTTCCGGTAAACCGGTGTCTGGCGTCCTCTAGTGGTTCACTTGGAGCATGACACTCTGATGTACGACCTGAACGCCTCACCTGACCACGTGCCGCCACATTCACCTGCTAGTTAGTCTATTATGCAGGAATGAGGCTCATGACAGTTGATGGATTCACTGTATATACATTACTTTACTTTTATAGATGGATATATAAGGTACACATCTATATGTTTATTGGTTTGGAGACACACTTTTTACATGTTTGTCTTATTCCAATATGGAGATAGTTTTATTATTAATCCTTTCAGCTATTTTCTTTATTAATTTTACCCATTTAAAGCATCTTTAATAAGCTGCAATGCATCCAGAATACAACTCACAGTGCTTTTTATATTATTTGTATAGGTTTAATGGAGTCAACATGTGTTTCCACTTTGCAATACAGGACCCACATTGTATATTAGCGTCTTCACGGGCCTGGAGAAGTGGGCATGGTGCAACGAGCACAGCGTGTTTATTATGGGGTCACGTCAGCTCGGGTGTCTCTGGTGGAGACGACCCGCGTGGCGTTAACCTGTTGGAATAACCGACAGCTGCATTGTGTCAACGCCATGATGAGAGGTGATTTTGTTCTTTGTTCTTCTTTTTTTTTTTTCACAAGACATATTTCTGTGTGGAAAATGTCAAACATCTCCACGAGCCGGACTTGCTGGTGAGGCCTGGAACACACAGTCACTTAGCCCGGATCAATACCTGCACTAATGGAATTTACCTCGAGGTGCTGGGAACTGCACCAGCTCTTGCAACATGTTGCAACGGGTTTTATTGTTCGAGCTGACATGGCACACCCACTTTTCTTCTCACACACACACACACACACATACACGCACACACATGCACGTACACGCACACAAGAACACAGAGGCAACGTTGCTTCATTTCATCTGGTTTATTTTTTCTTAAATATTGATTAGTTTCTGAAGTGATCAGAAAACATAAACATTAAAAAAGTGTACACAGTATTCTTATTACAAATGGTAAACATAAGTACTCCAAGTTGATCTTATATACATATAACAATGAGTGAAACCCCATTAAAAACAACTTTAGAAAAAAAACAAGTAAATCTTGAAGCTTTTCTAAATTTAATTTCTTACAAATCAAGAATTGTACTGAAACTCATGAAGTCAGGCAGCTTTTGTTTCAACGTTTTTTTGGATTTTTTAAGAGTTTGAGGCCTTTTACACAGCAAGAAAAGTCTCTATTGCATGTTCTTAAAATCCTCTAATACTGAATGCTCTCCTTTGGTGCTCGTGATCAGGTCCATGCAGAGCTGGGAGGGAAAAATAAATGAAAGAAATCAAGAAAACTTCAGTCCTGTTCTGTTTTTAAAATAATAAAAAAAATACAGCACGAAACAGACGCACTCTGGTCCATGGCTGCTGTCCCTGTTCCGAGCCCCTCTCTGGGGGGGACGCGCCACCGGGGGGAGCGCGTGGCACTCCAGGAGCATCAGCGCGCCCCCAAACCCCTCTACCCCGGTCCTGCCTGTGTCGCGACACATCATCCCCAAGAAACCGTCAAGATTTTCGGGAGATGCACGCGCAACAGGACGCGTCCGTTTGAGTTCACAACCAGTCTTTTTTTCTTCTTCTTCTTCTTTCCTTCTCTCTCTCTCCGTCTCTCGTCCTCTTTGCTCTTCCCTCCTCAGAAGGTCTGGAGCTGCTGCGTTAACATCAGCTGGCACCCGCTGTTGACGTGGTTCATCACCTTCTGCTTCAGCTGGGCCACCTGCTCGCGCAACATGTTGGCGGTGGACGCGAGCTCAGAGTTCTGGCACTTGAGGTTCTTGACTTTGTCCTCCAGCCGGGAGATGCGCTCCAGCTTCCTCTTGCGGCACTTGGACGCGGCGACGCGGTTCCTCATGCGCTTCCTCTCCGCCTTGATGCGCTCCTGGTTCTCCATGTCGATCGGGGACATGGGAGGCGTGTCCCCCAGCATCTCCGGCACGGTCTGGGGCTCCTCTTTGAGCGACGCGAGCCGGGACTGCTGCCCGTAGATGGGGAGCTGCGGCGGGGGGGCGGAGGTGGGGAAGGACAAAGCCGGGGCGGTGTAGCTCGGCGCCGGGTTGAACGTGTCCAAATTCTCGTAAACCGGCGAGTCGGAGCGCATGGCCGCGTTGTTGTTATTGTTGTTGTTGTACACCGGGGCGCCAGCGACCGACAACACCGGCGGCAGCGCGGCGTTCGCGCCGCTCTGAGGGTCCGAGGTGACGCTCGCGCTGCCGGCGGTGCCCGGCATGTGCTGGTGGTGGAGCTCCGCGAGCGCGCGGACGAACCCCTCGGCGAAGCCCTCCTGCTCGTCCGTCACGTTCTTGGGGCACATGAAGTGGGTCGGGGTAGGCGTGGTGGTGATGAGCCCGTTGCTGGACTGGATGATGAGCCGCTCCAGCTCCGGCGACGCCAGCTTCAGGAGGCCCACGTCCGGGGACGTGAGGAGGTCTCCGGCTTTGGCGCGGAGGTGAGGCTTCAGCGCGCCGGGCGACGGGTCCGCGAGGTTCAGCGTCATGTTGCGCTTCAGCACTTTGGCGTGGCCGTATCCGAAGCCGGCGGCGTCGTGCTGGGAGAACGCGTTCAGGGAGTCGTCGTAGAAAGTAGTTTCCATCTTGGTAAACATGGAAGAGGAACCACCAGCTACAAAAAAAGTATTCAGCAAAGAAACTTGTCGTTTCTTCTTCTTCCTCTCAGAAGGAAAACACACACACACACACACACACACACACACACACACACACACACGCGTCTCCAAAACGTCCTTCTCTGTGCGTAACAGCCAAACGGTCTCCAAACTTTGGAGAGCGCGCCTCTCTTACTTCTCTTCAGAGACTGTGACCACGTTCACAGAGCTTGTCGGGGAAGAATCCGGACTGAAAAGAGTCCCGAATGGAAATAGACTCCGAACTTTATTTCTCTGGTCCGCGCTGTGCTCGCTCTGCTCTGCGCGCGCGTGTGTACACTCTGAGCCCGGCAGCGTGGAGGCTAAACCTTATCTGCTGCCGCCGCCTCTCTAAAAATAGCCATGATGTCACGATGGGGCTCTGCCATTGGCTGGGGGGCGTGTCGTCGGGTTAGGGGTAGGACCAGCCCCCTCCCCTCCGATAAGGCGCGTTGCCTTGACGACCACCCACAAGTTTTTTTTCAGTCTCGCGGTGGATTGTGGGATGAGGTAATGGTGTGCAAGGAGAGAGGAGAGCGTGAGCGTGGTGCATTGTGGGATGACGTATGGCTTTTGAATCTCTTGCCCGCTTCACTGTCAGGGGCAAGTGTTGCTGCTGCTCTCCGTCTTCTTCTGGCTATATGAATAAAATAAAATAAAAATAAAATAAAATAAAAAAAAATATATACATATATATATATGTATATATAACATAACCAAAAACAACTCAAAATAAATGTTTAATAGGCAGATTAAAAAGATTCTATGCTACTCTATTCTATATTATTATCTTTTGTAAAATAATCCATTCAACATGATTCTCTATTTTATTATATTCTACATTATTATATTACATTTGCTTATATTATATTGTACTCTATTATATGATGCACTATTCTACTTTATTATAGGATATATGATACATTTTTGTTTAGAATACTCTATTCTATTCTATAATACTATATTATATTCTTCAGTATTCAATTATATTATTTTATTCACAGTACTCTATTCTAAGTGTTCTACTCTATTCTTTTTACTATATTTTATTATATATACTCTATTCTATTCTATATTGCTCTATTCTATTCTTCTTTTCACAATACTCTATTCTACATTAATATATTATATTATTTCCCCCCACATTAATCTATTCTACAGTAGTATGTCATATTCTACTCTACTCTATTGGATTATATTATACTCCATTCTATTCTACCGTATTCTATTTTTTTTTACAGTATGCTAATCTATAATACTCTATTCTTTTACCACAGTACCTATCCTACAGTATTATATAATACTAGACTTTATTCTATTCTACTCTATTCTACATTATTCTATTCTATAATACTCTATTCTTTTTTCCACAGTACCCATTCTACAGTGTTCTATTAGTATTATTTTCCAATCTTCTTTTATTGATTGTATTTTTTCTAATCTGCTGAACCGTTGTCTCCGATTGGAGGTCTAACTCCGGATCACAGCTGGAGAAAGTTGCTCCCGTCAACCTGGAAAAAGTGAACAAAAACACGTCACGTGTGAAAACTAATTATACCTAATTTTCCACGTGCGCTCGTGGTGGAAACATCTTCTTGTTCTGAAAGTGTGATTCTGCTCTCGGTCTGGGGGCCCGTCATGGCTGGCGGTCCGCTCCCCTACGAAGGGTCCCGCATACACAAAGCACTGGTTTTGATTAGTGGGAGTTACAACGTTAACCTGTGCAGGTTAATATACACAAAGGCGTGAATCCCTTCTGTAAGAAATGCATTAAATCTATGTTATCTACCTGAGTCTGTCTCATGCAGTCTGGTACTTTGGTACTTTTCGTCATCCCTCCCTGAAGTCATGAGAAGACAATTTAAGAGGAGCTTTTTTTTGCTTTTACTGCGTCTGAGGAGCTGAGTCTGAGACCTTTTTATTTCTGCTTCAACTCCAAAGTGTTAAAGATAGATCCGCGGACGTCTGTTCGTCCTCGTAAAAACAAAGAGCGGTGCCCGTTTCCTATTACCCGTGTCAGGCTGTGTGATTAGTGTAGTGCAGTCCATTGTCCCCTTGGCCCCGTGGTCAGAAATCACGTCCTGGTTTAATAGCAGGAGGTTAACCGGCCAGTCTCACAGCCTTCACATCTAGTCCTCCACACTCCCACTGTCTGGGTCATTTTCTGCCCCGCCGGCTTTAACGCAACGTCTAAATTTGCTTTCCCCCCCACTCCCTCCCCCTGGTGCAATGAGTAAATCAGTCCCCCGGCGCTGGCTGGCTCAGAGAGGCACCTAAGGAGGATGAACTGGCTCATAAAACACCAGCGCAGTCAGACTTTTTACGGCTGCTAATGTTGTCTTTACGTACTGTTGTGCGTGTCGAAGCCAGGCAATCAATAAGGTGAAAGGATTCTGATACAAGTGGTTAACTTTCCTTTGATTGAATGCAGGCTGAGGCCGGTCCTATTAGGACAAACCTCTTCAATACAACGAACGTCTTCATTGGGACGAACTTCTTCAATTGGACGAACGTCTTCATTGGGAGGAATCTCTTCAATACAACAAACCTCTTCATTGGGACGGACTTCTTCAATACAACAAACCTCTACAATTGGAGGAACATCTTCAATTGGACAAACCTTTTCATTCGGAGGAACCTCTTCAATTAGGCGAACCTCTTCATTGGGACGAACTTCTTCAATGGGAGGAACCTCTTCATTGGGACGAACTTCTTCAATACGACACACCTCTTCATTGGGAGGAACCTCTTCAATGCGACACACCTTTCCAGGACCTTTTTAGCTTTATTTCCTTTCGTTTTCTTTCTGCTTTTTGTCGTGTTTTTATGGTAGGTGTGGGTTAGCAGGTAACTCCAAATGTTTTTTCTTACATGTTCACTGCCAGCCCAGTCACCTTTTTCGTACTTTTACATCGATCGCTTCGGGGACGAACTACGGAAACAGAACGAGGACGAGTTTGTTCGGCTGCTTGTTTACACTCGACGCCCCACTGGCCCAGTCTGAAATATGTATCCACTTCTGGCTCATTCATCTATTCATGACCGCACATGAAAGACTTTTAAGTAAGCGGTCTAATGCCCCCCCCCCCTCGCCGCGCCACCACCACCTTCCAGCAGGGGATCCTCATGTATGATTTCACCCGTTGTCCCAAATAGAGGAATTAAGCTGGGGTAGAACACATGAAGCCATTTAAAGTTATTATCTCGTTTAAATTAAACCTCTTTTTTTTTGTTGGTCGAATCGCACGCTGAAGGAATTCAGTTTTATATACTTTAGGACGGTGTTTTATACAGACCCCTTAAACTGTTCAATGTGAAGACGGGTCTGCTTCTCCTCCCCGGCCGCCATGCGTAGAGTCATAAGAGGGGAAACCACAACCAAAGAGACTTTCTGTGTATGGAATGTGCATAATGGAGGAAACCCGGCGGTTTGAGTCCCCGTTCACATGCAAGGCAGTAACAGATTACATGGAATCAGGATTACACACATTATATTTGTGGATCTTTTTAAGGATAAGCTGCAATATTCGTCAATGTTTTAATTTCGAAGTAATTCAATGTGACAAAAATAAATGTTATTTATATTCAGGTTATGCAATGTGCCCCAACCGTGGTCACATGCAGTATTAGTCAAGAGGTTAAGAGAGGGTATTTTAGCTGATTCACTCCACCCGTGCAGGGACTCTGTGTTCTTATTGAATTATCTCTGGTTGGTGGCGCTGACTGCAGGCTCTCAGCACTTTGGGAAAGTGAGGTTGTTGTGCAGAGGAAAGAACAAACTACAGCAGGAGGGCTGGAAAGACATTTCTAAATGAAATACTTCTAACACGGCTGAGCAGATGTTTGGACGTAAACTGGAAACATCGGACATTTTAACTCGGAATAAAAGTCGGAGGATCACCAAAGTTGTCGGAAACCCTCCCGAAGAGGTCGCGGGCGCGTGTACCAAGTGTCATGGCCATCAGAGCAATAGCTGTTGAGACCTCAGTTGTCCTTTCGGGGGGGGGGGGGGGTCCTCTAGGGGCCGTTGTTGCATGTATACAATGTTGTGGCGAAATCCTCGCCGAGTCAACAGGACTCGTCCTCTGGGGACCGTGAACATCTGCACACGCTCCCAACGACAGAGCGTCTGTTTGGGGGGGAAACAGACAGAAAGAGTTAAAACGGGAACACGCATTCAAAACATCCCGTTGTTATTATTTCACACCACACACGTTGTGTGGCGATTCAAATCCCTTTTCCCTTTTCCCTTTTTTTCCCTCCCGACTTTTCCTTTCCTCTGCACCTGTTGTTGCTTTTCAAGATTAGCACCGAACAAAGACGCTCACGTAAATGTTTTGACCTCGTTGACCCGAGCGGTTTCACAAGTTGTCTGGTCTCTGGCCTTCTACTACTACTATACCCCCCCCTCTCTCTCTCTTGCTCTCCCTCTCTCTCTCTCTCATCTCACCCGATATCAGCGGCTGTCCAGGCAGCAGGATTTCCCCTGTGATGGAAACGGGCCGCGCTCTTTTTTTCTTGTATTGTTCCTTTCAGAGAAGTCTCGGAGCGCCTCCTTCGAGCTCGTGTTGCTGAATCACTCAAAAGAGTCAAGGACGAATCCAATGCGACGCGAAGTAAACAAACACGTGTTGGTGTGTGTGTGTGGGTCTTTTACGTCGTACCAACCCCCCCCCCCCTCGAGGGCGAGTGAGAGACGCTCACAATGGTCTCCGCCTGTCAGAACCATTGTTGTTTCAGCTGCTACGAGAAGGGGAAAAAAGTACGGTCGGAGAGAGAGAGAGAGAGATTGTGTGTGTGCGTCGAACTCGCCACGCGGAAAAGTGCACGTATACGTGCACGCCCGTGTGTCATGGCGTGAGGACGCTGAGCGGGTACTTGGGCCGATGTTCAGGTCTGAGAATGGCTTCTTCCACACCTCCTTCCCACTCTGCTGCTGTCCTTTTTCCTCTTCGTCCTTTATCCGACAACACGTCTTTTCATTTTCCCTGATTGCCTCCGTTTTTTATCTTCCATACCTGAATGACACATACACACACACACACACACACACACTCACACACACACTCATCTGGACACATTAACAAGATACTGCAGCAGCCATTTTCTTTAATGAAAAAAGAAAGACGCGCAGCTAAATGACAAACGTCCCTCTTTCCCTTCTGGATTTATGACGTGGTGTAAAAGCAGGAATCGTTGTGTTTGATTACTACACACACACACACACACACACACACACACACACACACACACGGGATCTCCCTGAGTGATGTCTCATTGTTACGCCCTTCAGGAGTAGGGAATGAGTGTTTGATGCCCGTCTTCTTCGACTGCTTTTTCAGGCTCCGTTTTAATTAATATGCCCATAAAAAAAAAGAAACCGCGTTTTCCAGCAGCCTCTCTGGCACCCGCGGCCACAAAAATACTTTATGAGCTTTGACAATGAATCGTCGCTAACTACCCAGACTAATCGCACCGGGGATTTATTGGTCAGAATCATATGGAATATCGATCGTCTCTCCCTCGTTTTGACCCTTTCAGGCCACCGTAACTCAGCCGCCGAGCGGGCGATGACATCACCGGTAACCGTGGGCACAACGGGAGCCCTTTCACGTTTGCTTTTCTTTATCATAGAACAACTTCAGTTTGAGGGGTAACCAGACTGGGATTTGTCACTTTTTGTATGTGTGTGTGTGTGTGTGTGTGTGTGTGTGTGTGTATGTGTGTGTGTGTGTGTGTGTGTGTGTGTGTGCTTGTCTGCATGCGTTTTTATTTGTTGTCTCAGAGTAATTTAATCTTTGGGAGTGAGTCTGGGCCTCATTATGTAAATGAAATAACCTCATCGAGAAAGAAAGGCAGAGTGAGCCACAGCAGGACACAAAGACACAGTAGTGTATACTGACACACACACACACGCACACACACACACATGCACACACACTCGCAGCAGGCGAGCAAAGTAAATGGCTTTTTTGACACCACATAGCAGCCTGTGTGTGTGTGTTTCAGTGTGTGTGTGTGTGTGTGTATGTGTGTGTGTGCGTGCACTCAGAGACCTGTACGAGTCCTCAGCTGGCTCTGTTCAGCCCGTAACAGGGAGGCGAGTGTGTCACCAGGGAGAATGATCGATAGCTATTAAAAACCCACCGGTGCCGCGATCCAGATGGGGGACCTGTGGTGTGTGCGTGTGTGTGTGTGTGTGTGTGTGTGTGTGTGTTTGGCCATGATCAAGCACTGTGTTTGTACAGGTGGGACACTGTATGGCGGCGGCGCTAACCTGTTCCACTCCATTTACCGCTGCAAACTGGGGGTGGTGTGTGAAGGGGGACGGGGGTTTGGGGGGGGGGTCACCAACCACACAAGGTGTGTGTGTGCGTGTGTGTGTATGTGTGTGTGTTTTAGTACATCTTGGGCTGTGTTGTTTGTGTGTGTGATTGGGAGGTTGTCAGGGTGTTTGGACTTGTCGCTTATTACGGTCGTTTTTTGAGAGGCAATTAAAAAGTAAAGGGGGAGGGGCCTGAGTTAATGTTTTGAGTTGAGTTGTGTGTGTGGGTGTGTGTGTGTGAGCACCAAATGTCGACCATATTCATTACAAAGACTAATCTGTCTTTTTGTGTTATTTGTATCATTTTACGGGTTGTATGTAAACGCGTGAATACGTGATACCGTACACAACCTGAGGAGCCCCCTGGTGGTCAGGAGAGAGAATGCAGCTTTAACACATGAAGGATACACTTCTATACAACCAGAGGAGTCGCCCCCTGGTGGTCAGGAGAGAGAAAGTTAAAGGTTAAAACTATTATCATATCAACTCATATCTTCAGAAACATAATTTGTTGTTTGTCGCTATGGAGACACGAGCCGCTGGCTTCGGGTAGAGAAAAAGGAGGAGTGACTTTCTGTAGGAAATCACATGAACCGTTGTATCAGGATACGTTGGCTATTCATACGCCGCCCCGTGAGACCAGTTTGTTCTCCGAAAGAAGGAGAGACAACATGAATACGGGTTAGAGAGAGAGAGAGAGAGAAATATAACATGACTCATCACCCTGAATATTTTGCCTAAATTATATTCAGGCTTCATTGGATATTTGATAAGGATAAAGGAGTCAGATCTCGCTCACCACAGTCCTATGAAACAAGAGACACGCAGCAAAGAAACTAGAACAGAATCCTCTCTCTCTCTCTCACACACACGTGTGCACACTCCCTCCCTCCCTCACACACAGAGATAGAGAGTTTGTCCTCTAAGCCGGCTATGAAACCTGATCACAGATCAATACGGAGTGGTGTGAGGGTTGTTGGGGGAGGGGCTTCAGGCTCTGGGGGAGGGTTGTATCAGCAGTAAGACCAGGGAGAATACTTCTTTCTGATTGGCTGACAGGCGTCTGGTTAAAAGACAGGACACCAACTTTAATTGTTTCTCTCTCTCTCTCTCTCTCTCTCTCTCTCTCTCTCTCTCTCTCTCTCTCTCTCTGGTGCATTTTAAATGGGGCTCAACGGGTTTTTGTAAACCTATTTATTGAGATTATTTTGACGGGTATTGCATTACGATATTTTTAATTGTCATTGGAAAAACTCGGTAATAAGATTATAGTGTGATTTTATTTATTAATACCGCATTCAAAATGGCTATTTTTACACATTCTTTTTCAACTTGGATGCCAAATCGCAAAAAAAAAAAAACTTTAAACCTGCAGCCGCTAAATTACTTAAAGCGACACTATGTAACTTTTCCCCTGTAGCACGCCCTTCAGGTATTTAACGTCTGGTCTCGAGCCATATATGGCTCTTCCGGCTCGTCTGCTCCCAGCTGATCGCGACCGGGCTGGCGTTGCGTTCAGACCCGGCCCGGTGTTCAACACAGCAGCATGTCACTCCGTCTCTATGAGTCGCGTAGTGGAGCAAATAAAAAGTCACCTGCAAGCGTGGACTGGCACTATAAGACGTTGCGTAATCACTACCAGACAGCAAGTTGACGTACTTCCGCCGGAAGTACCGGGTCGGTCCCAACATCTTACATTCAGCAGTATTCAGCCCACAGACCCCCGATGGCAGAGGCGCAAATCAACATATTAAAAGCCGTAGCGGCACAGTTTTTTTCAAGCTGTTATTTTAAGGTGGAAAAGTTACATAGTGGGGCTTTAAAGAGACAATTATGCAATAATAGCAGGTAATGCTAAAAAAACAAACAGTGTAAGATTATAACAAGTTGAGAATGGTAATAAAGTCATAAAACTTACTTATAATGCCACTTATACAGTAATATATATCTAAAGTTTGCGTATACATTCATCACCTGCTGGTCATACCAGGGAAGTGCACAACATCGTGTATTATGTCTATTACTTTACGTGTTTTTGTGTTATTTCTTTAGCTCTCAGGCTAAAACCAGAAGAGTTATTGAGCTTCAACGTTATCTCCCCCTCTGTGTGTGTGTGTGTGTATGTGTGTGTGTGTGTGTGTGTGTGTGTGTGTGTGTGTGTGTGGCGGGAGGTTTGGGCGAGGCTGAAGCAGCGCGACACAGTCGAGTGACTGTGGCAGATTCTGTGTTACCTCAGTCGCTACCTGTAGCTGTCAGCGTGTGTGTGTGTGTGTGTGTGTGTGTGTGTGTGTGTTGGAACATGACTTCCCTTCAGAGTCAACAATGAAACAATGCATCTCATTCTCTCCTCTCTTTTTTTTTATGAGTACATGTAAAAAAAATTCTCATCAAAAGGATTCACTTCTTTCTGTTCCCCACATCTCAACCCCTCGGTGTTTCCTCTCCTCTTCCTCCTCCTCCTCGGCTCTCCGGTATCGCCGCCCCGAGATTACGGGCCGATAAACATGCCCGGTCCGTCCGGGTTGCCGTGCCAACCCGGCAAACAAACATCTGGAGCTATGTGGCACCTTCCACCAACATTCCAGGATCTGCTGTCTTGGAAAGTTCTTCCGTCGATCGTCCTTTCTCCCCTCCTTGTTTCCTTCGCTCTCCATCCAACTCTCATCAGCCCTGCCCTTCTCTCTCTCTCTCTCTCTCTCTCTCTCTCTCATTCTCTTCTCCGCCTCCCTCTCTCGATAAATGGACTCTTTGTCTCCTGGAGAAATGAACTTAAAAGGGACTGAAGTGGTTCTGTGGACGCACACTAGAACTGGACCCGGGTCCAGAGAGTCTTAAAACCTTTTGGGAAATTAGTTTGGAGTGTTTTCAAAAAAAAATATTCTGGTTCCTTCGTCTCCAAATCCAAATATTTGATAATTTATTTTAATATGTGCTTTTTGGTTAGATGCCTGAAATAAGGTCTGTGGTTAACACAAGCCTAAAGACATGCTCACGTTTTATTATACGGTGTAAAGAACGTGTCAGTAAATACAACCCAAGCTTTTACGTGTCTTAAAGAAACGACAGTCGCTAATCAGTGTCAAACTAAACGTCGTCATTATACACTCACAAGGTCGTTTAGTAACATAATATGGTATAATAACATAGTAACCTGCTTTATGGTCTATTTGACTCAAAATGGACCAGAATTGAAGCTAAAGATTGAGAACATAAACTCATGTTTACACTGTTTACTGAGGCAATACATCAAGAGAGAAGTAGAGTCACTATGTAGACTTCTATACAACCAGAGGAGCCCCCTGGTGGTCAGGAGAGAGAATGCAGCTTTAACACATGAAACATAGACTTCTATACGACCAGAGTAGTCGCCCCCTGGTGGTCAGGAGAGAGAATGCAGCTTTAAAACATGAAGCATAGACTTCTATACGACCAGGAAAGCCCCCTGGTGGTCAAGAGAGAGAATGCAGCTTTTAGACAATTTTGCATTGGCTTCACTGAGCAGAAATGCAGATAATGCAGATCATATTTTACAGACTGTAATAAAGTTTGATGTGCAAGACCTTTACATGCATTTTTTATTGAGGTATTGCTACTTTTAGGATGTGAAAGCATGTGAAAACCTGAATTTAAACCTTTGTACACGTAGGACAGTCATAAATACGGGCTTTGCTTTGCAGCAGGCAAGACTAACTTGACAACTTCCCCTAATTGATCTCCACAAATCTCAGTCGGTGATCAAGAGAGAAAGTTATGACTTTTTTGCCGAGTTATCGCCCGGGGGGAGGGGAGGGAAAGGGGGAGGGGAGAGGGAGGGGGGGGGGGTTCTGAGAGGGCGATCAATTTGTTTGAGCGTGTTATCTGAAACTTCTGACAAGTGATATACAAGCGGTGCCCGGGAATGTGCCTGCCTCAGGATTTACGTGCCGGCTCGCTCGCATAAGCACACACATACACACACACACACACACGCACACACACACACACACACACACACACACACACACACACACACACACACACACAAACACATATACACACAAACACAAAGTCAGTGGCGGCGTGGCGGAGTGCGGTCCTGCAGCACGTCTGCATGCTGAGGCATCCGGCTCATCTGGTCTTGTGCAATTCAATTCATCTGGAGGGGATGTGACACGTGCACCAATACACACATACTACCACTATCTACACACTACCCTCGTTGGTAGTCATCTATCGATCGCCGTAGCAACCAGAAGAGCAAACTGAGCTGACCGAGAGAGAGAGAGAGAGAGAGAGAGAGAGAGAGAGAGAGAGAGAGAGAGAGAGTTGTTGTAAATGGAGCTTTTTTGGGCGTCCCGTTACCGCTCAGGGTCGTGTGAGATCGATGCGGCGTGCGGTGCCTTGTTTCCCGTCTGATGAACAGAGTCTTTGTGGTTTTTATTTACGTGACCCGGGGACCTCTTATGTACATTATACACCAGAACAAGTTGGAGAGAGACATACACACAGAAACATGGAGGTGCCATCTGGACCCGAAAATGGTCATAGAAGAACCATTTCTGGTTCCTCAAAGAACCTTTCAAACCAGGGTTCTCTAAAGAACCATGTCCTTAAAGAGTTTTTCAAAGAACCTATAAAGGTGTCTTTTAAGGTTCTTCAGTAGGTGATGGTTCTTCCTAGAACCACAAAGCCTTTTAAAGAACCATTTAAGAACCATACTTTTTCTGTGTAGCTGTTGAGTTCATTTCAGTTTCACCTCTAATTTGTAAATTCTGTTAATTTTACCACTTCGAGTGTCTTTGAGTCTGTTTGAGTCTCTTTGAGTCTTTTTGAGTCTTTTTGTATCTCTTCGAGTCTCTTTGAGTCTCTTCGAGTCTCTTTGTATCTCTTTGTGTCTCTTTGTATCTCTTTGTGTCTCTTTGTATCTCTTTGAGTCTCTTTGTATCTCTTTGTGTCTCTTTGTGTCTCTTTGTGTCTCTTTGTGTCTGTTTGTGTCTCTTTGTGTCTCTTTGTGTCTCTTCGAGTCTCTTTATATCTCTTTGTGTCTCTTTGTATCTCTTTGCGTCTCTTTGTATCTCTTTGTGTCTCTTTGTATCTCTTTGTGTCTCTTCAAGTCTACTTGAAGGAGCTGTGTGTGTCTTTGTATTCATTTCGTCTCTTCGTGGTTGTTTTCCCCTTTTCATTGTCGCTCGTGGTCTCCGTTGCAGCTGTTTTGCATCTCTTTGTAGTTGTTTTGGTCTTTGTAGTTGTTTTGGTCTACTTATAGTATTTCTGTTCCTCTTTATAGTTGTTTTATGTTCCTTTGTGGTCAATTCGAGGCTCTTCCTGATTGGTATGTGACATTTTGTAAGGCGGGGGGGGCCGAAACCCCGAGCCCCTTCAGCCAGCACCCAGTTGTTTAGTACGATGAGAGCGATTAATCTCTTAAAGTTGTTAGATGTAGTCTGTGTCTGTGTGCGTGTGTGTGTGTGTGTGTGTGTGTGTGTGAGTGTACATCATCTGAGTTAGAGGTGTCGTGTCTGCAATCAGTAGCCAACTCTGTGGAATGCACTTCCGCCCTCTCAACCAATCATTAATCTGTATTTACTCAGGGTAGCTCAGGGCTCTCTGGCCGTGAGAAATCTCTCCCAGTTCACCTCTCGACTGTAGCGCACACACGTGTGTGTGTGTGTGTGTGTGTGTGCAGTCAGACTGGTTTGTCAGAGAGGAATAGAAAAATTGTCTCAGCCGAAACTGACACATATAAGCGAGCGCATAATCCCCACATACGAACACACACACGTTGGAATCCGGCCTGCACTTAAAGTCCCGCCTCTATCTCAGAAGGTTAAGGACTCTGCTCTTATCACACACTGAGCCTGTGTGTGTGTGTGTGTGTGTGTGTGTGTGTGTGTGTGCATTCTTGAGAAAACACAGACTGGCCCATGGGACCGCTCAGCCTGTGTGTTTTGGCTCTGTCAGGCGGACCATTACGGTGGCGTCCAAGGTCAGGTGGTCCGGCCAGAAGGCCCAGATGTATTTGTATGTTTGGGCCTGATGGATGACCTTCTCTTCTGGGAGGGTTGATGTGCACTTCCTTCTCGAGACCCTTCCTAAAAAAGCGCCGTGCACATCTGTGGGCGGGCTGATGGGTGAGACGGTGGTGAGAACATAATGCAGCAACGCTTTTATCGCTCACCTGAGATTACAAGCAGCTGTAGAAACTCAAATATGAAAGCCAGTCCTCTTTTTCTCCAGCGCCAGCGAGCTACTGTTGATTTTGGCGAGCATGTTATCTGTCGTAGGGAAATCGCTTTCACGTGATACACGGACAGATATTTAACATTAAATCACAATATTAAAGGGACAAACATTCACGTTCAATGTGGAACGACTGAATGACGTTCATTGTTATGGAGATCAATAATGCCATCGATGTTCATGTCTTAGTGAATCAGGAAACTTCAGTGATACTAATTCAGGCATAACGGGCCGACCACAAAGAGACACAAAACAACTACAAAGAGACATGAACCAACCACAAAGAGACACGAAACAACCACAAAGAGACATGAACCAACCACAAAGAGACACGAAACAACCACAAAGAGACATGAACCAACCACAAATAGACATTACACAACCACAAAGAGACACAAAACAACTACATAGAGACACAAAACAACTACAAAGAGACATGAACCAACCACAAAGAGACATGAACCAACCACAAAGAGACATTAAACAACCACAAAGAGACATGAAAAAACTATAAAGAGACACAAAGCAACCACAAAGAGACATTAAACAACTACAAAGAGACATGAAAAAACTACAAAGAGACACAAAACAACCACAAAGAGACATTAAACAACTACAAAGAGACATGAAAAAACTACAAAGAGACATAAAACAATGTATGTCATCTGGGTCCCATGGACTCGAAGACAAAACTACAACTACAACCAGTGAAGCTGAGCCCAGCGCTGTACTGCTCTGAATAGAAGCTCTTTAATCACATCGGGAGAGCCGATAATGAAGCTCTGTTTCCACTCAGCACTAATAGACGTGTGTGTTGGCAGACAGGAGAAAGTCGTCCTGCCCCCGCAGGTCGCCTGAGGTCAACATGCAGCCGGGCTGACCCACTATCTCTCCTCTCATTGTCTCTCTCCGTTCCTCAGTACCGCCTCTCCGGCTTTCTCAGCCTTTTATTTTTTTGGTCAGGTGTCGTCATGCTTCTTAGCCGGCATGTTTAATAATGAATGTTCTGTGTTTCTTGTTTCTCCCTCTTTGAATCCAGGTCAACAACCGTGGAAATACCCGCGTAACGGATTCCTCGGTGGTTCGGTTCCGCCCCGGTCGACTTATCGCAGCTTTACTCGGGCATGCGGATCCGTTTGCCCTGCGAGAACCTTTCATTAAAAATGTGCACATTGGTGGAGTCGTTTTGGCTCTGGAGCGGGCCAAAACGACCGACCCGAGGTAACAGATTCACATTCTGGTCAAGACTCATTGGCTTTCTTGCTGGGAGTTTTATGAGAAGGTCGATAAAAGTCTCACGTCTGTAGAAGTCTCACATCTGTAGAAGTCTCACCTCTGTAGAAGTCTCACATCGATAGAAGTCTCATATCTGTAGAAGTCTCATATCTGGAGAAGTATTATATCTGTAGAAGTTTCACATCAGTCTCACATCTGTAGAAGTCTGATATCTGTAGAAGTCTCACACCAGTCTGATATCTGTAGAAGTCTCATATGTGTAGAAGTCTCACATCTGTATATGACTCACATCTGTAGAAGTCTGATATCTGTAGAAGTCTCACATCTGTAGAAGTCTGATATATTGATATATGTAGAAATATCATATCTGTATAAGACTCACATCTGTAGAAGTCTCACATCTGTAGACGTTTGATCATTGTAGAAATATCACATCTGTAGAAGACTCACATCTGTAGACGTCTGATACATGTAGAAATATCACATCTGTAGAAGTCTTACATCTGTATGAGACTCACATCTGTAGAAGTCTCACATCTGTAGACATCTGATATATGTAGAAATATCACATCTGTAGAAGTCTCACATCTGTAGACATCTGATATATGTAGAAATATCACATCTGTAGAAGTCTCACATCTGTAGAAGTCTCACATCTTTATAAGTCACATCTGTAGAAATATCACATCTTTATAAGTCTTACATCTGTAGAAGTTTCACACATGTAGAAGTCTCACATCTGTATGAGACTCACATCTGTAGAAATATCACATCTGTAGAAGTCTCACATCTGTAGAAAGACGGCAAACACGCAAACAATGTAGGATTCAAAATGTTCCCCAACAAATTGGATGCTGTACACGTACGACATCCCTGACCTTTGACCTCACAACTTATGGAAAACAATCGTACACATATGTCACGTCCTTCCCCTTCCACGCGTTTCAGAAGCTGTCACGGCCGCAGCTGCGTGAAATAAACGGCAAATTAAATCCAGTGGCTAAGTGAAATGCGGCTGATTGATAAACGGCCCTTTAATTGCCCAATCGCGTGTGTGCGCGGCCTGTCGGCCCCACGCGGCTAAACGGCGTCTCCGGGGTGACGTGCATTGGAAGTGGCGGCGCGAGGAAGTCGTTTTTTTGGCGTAATAGCGACAAGCGAGCGATCCGACTGGCAGTAATGAGCCTTTGTGTCAGAGCGAGTCCCTGACGGCCGCGCAGAGACACCTAGCACAACACAGCTGGGCCGCGGCCTGGCAGCCATTACAGCGACCCCTTCAACATTTAAAACATATAAATATATATATATATATATATATATATATATATACATGTTTTGGATCTCTTCTTTGACTTCTCGCCCGTTGTGTTCTCTCCGTCGAGTTTTTCGTGGGAGAGACAGATGGAGGCGGAAGAGAGAACGGACAGACGTCACTGTCAGAGGACGTAGGAGCTCTCTCACACACACACACACACACACACATGCGTAGAGACAGAAAAATCATGCATTCACACACTTTCACTCACACACACACAGACACACACACACACACACACACACACACACATACACGTAGAGACAGATACATCATGCACACACACACAATTTCACACTTTCACATTTTCACACACAAACACACACAAACAAACACACACACAAACACAGGTAGAGACAGATAAATAATGTATACACACACACACACACACACACACACACATAGAGACAGAGCAATCATGCATACACACACACACACACACACTTTCACTCAACTCATGGTGGCGGTGGGCGAGTGATGTCACAGTGCGGGGGAGGCGGGATTCCACCGGCTGCCTCTGACGCACTTCCGCCCATTTTTTTCCCCGTGAGGCGGCGTGTTCTCACGCGGCCTCGCTGCTGCTGCTGCTGTTGTTGTTGCTGTTGTTGTTGTTGTTGTTGTTGTTGTTGCTGTTGCTAACAGGTTTGTGAATATCACGTCGACGGAACAACGTTTCGATACCAAACAGGATTAATAAATAAACGGCGGGGGGAATGCAGCTCCTGCAGGACGACCTGTCGGTGAACGATCCGCCGAGGGGGCGTGGCCTCCGCCGAGGGGGCGTGGCCTCCGCCGAGGGGGCGTGGCCTCCGCCGCGTGCTGCCGGGCGCCAGGGCGCTCGCCACGGCGACCGTGGACGCCG
>CM070102.1:23261623-23276623 GCA_036178185.1 Liparis tanakae
ATGTTTCCCCGGTGTCGTGATATGAAAATCAGCATCGATCCAGTTGAACGTCTCTTGGTGAGATCGATGGAGCCTTCTCTAAGTCCCGCCCCATGAACGCAGATCGGCCAATCGCAGCGTAGTATCGTCGACCCGGCAACCGACCGGGGTCCGAAGACTCTCGTGGAATCGTTTGAGGATGCAAACACGCTTTTTACCACTCTTCTTCTGTGGTTCATCTTAAGGCCTGTAGCTTTAGCTTCTATGTTTGTCTCGTCCGGAGGGGGAGGAGCTTAGCAGAGGGTCGTTATCACACACAAAGATCCTGTGATGAGGAGCAGCGTCCCACAGCAGGTGAAGAGCATGAGGTGTGTGTGGGGGGGGGGGCAGCGTGGCCCCCCCGGGAGGAAGAGGGCAGAGGGGACACTGTAGAAACCCCAGAGCCCCCCCCCCATCATCATCATCATCATCAGCCGTGATGAAAAGAAAACAGTCTCAGTTCAGATTCCACATGTCGAGGCGAAGGGTTATAAATGTGTTTCAGATTTTCCCTCCTCCTCCTCCTCCTCCTCATCCCCTCCTCCTCCTCCTCCTCCTCCTCCTTCTCCTCTTCCCCGTTTTGTTCCTCTGGGCCATGGAGGGAGCTCTTGTGACACCTCTCTCTCTGGCTCTTGGACACCATGTGATCCGTCTCTTCCTCTGGGGCTTCTGAGGCTAATCCTCCATTGACCCCCCCCCCCCCCCCACACACACACACACACACCCTCCCGACAGGCGAGCAGGACCCTCTAAAGAAAACAGGGCCGAGCGGCACCTTGCAAATCCCTTCCACCTCTCAGGACCCCGGGACGAGGACCACAAGGATTCTGCCTGATTCAATTTAAACTCGTGAAACTGGACCCGGCAGATGGAGAGAGAGAGAGAGAGAGAGAGAAGGACAGGGGGAGAGGAAGAGATAGAGAGTGATGGAGAGGGAGAGAAGGAAAGAGAGAGAGATGGAGAGAGAGGGAGAGGAAGAGATAGAGAGAAGGAGAGGGGGAGAAGGGAGAAGGGAGAGGTGGAGGTGGAGAGAGATGGAGAGAGAGAGAGAGAAGGAGAGGGAGAGAGATGGAGAGGGAGAGAAGGAGAGGGGGAGAAGGGAGAGGTGGAGGTGGAGAGAGATGGAGAGATGGAGAGAGAGAGGAAGAGAGAGAAAGTGAGAGAGGGAGAGGATGAGAAAGAGAGGTAGAGCGAGAGCGAGAGGGAGAGGAAGAGGGAGAAAGAGAGAGAGAGAGAGAAAGGAAAAAAAGAAGAAAAAAAGGAAAATGCATGATGTCCATTTTGGGATATTTCCAAGCCAAATTTCAGAAGCTGTGCTTTTATTTGAGGGAGAGACACCGGATGGACGTTTGAGGTTGCATCCACGTGTGTGTGTGTGTGTGTGTGTGTGTGTGTCTGTGTGTGTGTGTGTCTGTGTGTGTGCGTGTGCGTGTATGTGTGTATGTGTTTGTGTGTGTGCGTGTGCGTGTGTATGTGTGTATGTGTGTGTGTGTGTGTGCGTGCGGTTGTGTAGGACATAATGACCCACCATCAGGGCCGTCGCCCAATGACAGAGCGGCGCTCGGGGATTCAACAATAATCCTCCTCCTCCCCGTCCCTGTAATCTCGCTCTGTCGGAGGAGAAGATCTTTGTTTATCGCCTCATCAATAAAACATGAAACCCTCGTGAGGCGGCGCCGTCCTCTGAGAGGGACGCGGCCCTCGGGGTGTAAAGAGAGAAAAAAGACAATTCTGGCCTGAAAATGTTATGAATATGCACAAAAGTTACAAACACATCATCGATACCAGAACCCGAGACAGGATGGACAACAACTCAACGCTCCTCCTCATTTGACCTCATGTTGTCTTAAAAGAAGTAAACAAGTAGACTTTCAATATATTTCATCAGGAAAGTCAAAGATTTGAGTCATTTGAGACATTATCTGGGACGTCTCGGTCCATACCTATATTGATATATTGATTATTGGGGGGGGGGGGGGGTAGAGCGTGTTTTCACAACTCAAACCTGAGACTTTTTGTTCTCCCTCCCATCTCACGCGACCAGCTGTGTTTGTGTTGTCTTTCTCCTCTTTCCGTCTTTCTTTTAGTTTCAGAATAAGTGCCGACGCAGCGTCTCTTCCTTCGGCCCCTTTGTCTGTTGTTCCCTCCAGAGGCGAAACCTCAGAGCCTCTCTCTCTCTCTCTCTCTCTCTCTCTCTCTCTCTCTCTCGTGTTCCTCCTTGGTTTCTCATAAACGACGTGAGGGAAATGTCCTGAGCAGATGTGTCCGGATCAAGAATATACAGCAGTCCACCCCCACAACCCCGCTAAACTCTAGACCTCCAGACCCCCCCAGCCTCAGGCCTCTCTGGGGTACCCCCCCCCCCACCAGGAGCTGGAGGGGGGGGGGGGGTACCCAAACCATGAGTGGACTCTCATCGCCCTGGAATCACAGTGGCAGGAGATGGGGAGGGTGTGTGTGTGTGTGTGTGTGTGTGTGTGTGTGGGGGGGGTCACCTGTGGACATGAAGCCGGTCCGAGCTCTGTAACGAGTCTCAGTAAATCCCTGATCTGCTGACATTCTGTGTTTGGAGGACAGTTGTGCAGGAAAGTGGAGAAGAGGAGGAGGAGGAGGAGGAGGAGGAGGAGGAGGAGGAGGAGGTCTCTCTCCTTTTCTGGCCCATTTCTGTATCGCACATCCACACACTCTCCTCTCTCCTCCTTTTGACGACCTTTTATTATTGTTGCCTAATGCGAAAACACACACACACCACTTTCAACTGACTGCACAGCGACACACACACACACACAGAAACCCCCCGATGAGCGTCCACACACACACACGGGCTGCGCTCAGCTTCATTCGCCAATTGTCCCGTTAGGAGACCCACAGGCCACTTACAGCCCGCTGACCCCCGACCCCGGGGGGCGGGGGGTTAAGTATGAGAATGAAAGGGTCACGGAGAAGCTAAGGGTTAATTGTAGTCCCTCTTAGAAGTAATCGCCAGCATCACCCACCACTGCACAGCCTCCCGGCACACACACACACACACACACACTGACAGCTCCAGCAGCTCATCTGACTGTCCCTTCATATCCCGGCCTCCTGGCAAACAGTCCCTCTTTTTATGTGGACCAGATAGACGTTGGGCTTGTTTCCCGGCTACATATCTCGCATACCGCGGAGCGCCGGAAGGTCAGGCCCCGCCCCCCCCGAGCCTCCTCCCCTCCGGGGTTGGGGGGGTCGGGGGGGGACTCGAGCCCTGGACTGTACCCCTGTGTCACCCCAGACCTACACAACAACTGCCTCATAGTCTCTCGGTGTGGGGGGGGGGGGGGGACCTGGTCCAGAAGTCTGGTACTCTGTCATGGCCCAGAGCGCCGAGGGGACGGAGGATCTCTGTGGGAAGAGGAATGTTAATTGGAGTGGAATTCTCCCCTTTTTTTTTCATCCCTCTTTTTTCTTATCACTTAATTTATGGAACGACTGCGGTTTGTCATCCTATTGGAGCTTTTTTTTCATTTTGAAGGACAGTGTGTGCATGCATGAGTGTGTGTGCCTGTGTGTGTGTGTGTGTGTATGTGTGTGTGTGTCTGTGTGTGTGTGTGTGTCTGTGTGTGTGTGTGTGCGTGTCTGTGTGTGTGTGGGTGTGGGTGTGGGTGTGTGTGTGTGTGTGGGTGTGTGTGTGTGTGCAGAATGGATGCGATTAGAAGTGCCGGGTGGAGCGCAGCAGGGTGAGAGAGGCCAGATGGAGAGACGGAGAGGGAGAAGCCGGGGTTGGAGATGGGGAAGGGTAATTGGCTGAGATGAAAAATGAGAGTCCTTGACCTTTTGTTACCTCCTGGGGGAGTGGGCGGGGGGGGGGGGCTGATAGCGCGAGAGCCCCCCCCCCCCCACTGTGCCACTCCCTCACCCATAAAGATCTTTAACTACAGGGATGGAGGACAAGAGGCACGAAGGTAAAGGCAGGCGGAGGTGGGGGGGGGGGGGGGGTCACTTGGTTGTTCTTGGGCGTGGTGGTTCTTTTAGTGTGTGTGTGTGTGTGTGTGTGTGTGTGTGAGGGTCTCAGCTGCCTCAGCCTCCATTAGGCTCTAATAGGCTGTCACTCTGGGCTCCGTCCCGATGCCACAGACGTCGGGCTCTGGACCCGAGTCCCGATGACAACGCTGCTTTTCTTTTGGGAGCGGATCGACAACAACCCCCCACCACCACCACCACCACCACCACCACCACCACACACACACACACCGGCGGCCCCGGGATGACCCGCTGCGTGACAGGTGTGTTTGTTAATTAAAGCTCAGAGCGGTAATGACAGAGCGGCACGGAGACGGAGCCCGGCTCCAAAAATGAAGAGAGAGAAAAAAGGGGGCCTGGGGGTAGAGGGGAGGGGGGGGTAGAGGGAGGGGTAGAGGGGGGGTCCTGACACGAGTGCACTTGCAGACTGGAAATCCTCATTGTTGACAAATGACTTAAGTAAGTTGAAGGAAAGGGATGTGGGGGTTTGACAGCTTCAGTTCTGCTGAAGCGGTGGAGAGCAGCGGCTCTCAGCCTTTTAAATGACGCCCCCCCCCTCCCCCCTCCCCCCTCGCCCCTTTACCCCCTGACCAGTGCAAGGCATTTTGGGTTAAAAAAAAGACGTAATACGCAGCATTTTGCATATAACTATTTAATATATACAATGCAGTTTATGAACATGCACTTATATTTTATCAAATATGTATTTAATGCATGCTCATTTACACTAACAACCAATATTACAGGATCAGACCCCCCCCCTTCCCTCAGGCCCTTAAGGCTCATATTCATATTTCACTCCATATTTATCTCCATTAACGTGACATTAACAGTGATAGAGTTTTATAGTGTTTATTGTTAGTCTTTCTGAAAAAGACAAAGACAAACAACTAACGACTAACAACAGTGCGGAGGCCGCAGTACAAGGCGCCACCTGAGGGGGCGATAAAGATCGGGGGATCTGTATTTGAAACATTTTAGTCTGGACGGGCCGGGGATCGAACCGCAAACCTTTACGATTGAAGCACAATCGCTCTAAATGGAAATAAGACAAATGGTAATATCTCCCCGAGCGGAGAGGATTCCTGGGAGGCTTCCTCAATAAAGCGCCCGAGAATAACGATGAAAGAGAGAGAGAGAGAGAGAGAGAGAGAGAGAGAGAGACAATCTGTCCATTTAACCCTTCGCTAAGCCCCGCCCCCCCCCCGGCTGCTACTCTGTCAAGCTGTCACGACCGTGGAGCCTCACGCTGTCACTCACATGCTCTCACCAAATAAATCACTCTTATTATCACCATCATTATCACAAAGTTAGATTTTTAGGCAGACTGAGAATGAACTGAGGCCTGCGGAGTAGAGTCGGAGCTGCCACGCTGTGATTGGCCAGTGTGCATTTGAGGGCGGGGCTTAGCAAAAGCTCAATTAAAGCTCAATCTTGTGACTTTGTAGCTTAACGTTAGCTTTCTTTTTAACAGCTGACACTTTTATTCATGCTTCATGAATTAAAACAAAGAGTTTATTTGTGAAGATTATCCTGCCAGACAAACGTAAAAGTTTGTTTATCGTTGAATCCAAAAACCCAAACGGAAAATCGTGTTTGTCCAATTTTTTGGTGCAATGCCGACAAAAAAACGGTCTCCTTATTTTGAGTTTTTTATTCACTTTAAACAAAACCACATCAAGATAAAATGTCTGGTGTTTTTTTGTCTTCCACAAATCTTGATCAAGAGAGTGAAGGAGGAGAAAGATGCCAAGGATCGAGTGAAAGGAGATAGCTGATACTACGAGGAGGGAACCCAAGAAGAAGAAGAAGAAGAAGAAGAAGAAGAAGAAGAAGAAGAAGAAGAAGAAGAAGAAGAAGAAGAAGAAGAAGAAGAAGAAGAAAGCAACGGAAACTGAAGGATCGAACCCGAGAGAGAGAGAGAGTGAGAGAGAGAGTGAGCAGCAGCTGTAAGGAGGTGCAGCGTGTCCTCGTTAAACCCGTGGGCCCATGTGGTCGGCATCTGAGCCGGTTCTGGAGGTGATTTTTATCGCCGTTTTTTGTGTGTTTTTTTTTTTTACGGCTTGGCAGGCTGCTCCAATGAGAGCGGCCGCCGGCCTCTACCTGCCAGAGCGCCGCGGCCAATCGGCCGACGGAGAAGAATAAACGGGAATAAAGTCCCGAACTTTATCCTACTTATGGAGAACCGAGATCCAGAGAGCATTGAAAAGAGATCAGTTGGGGAAATATATATATATATATATATATATTTATATTCCGCTCTTGTCATTTCTTTGTTAGTTTTCTTTGTCCTCTGCTCCATCCATCATCAATCCCTCCAGGCTTTTCTTCTTCTTTTTTTTGGGTGGGTGTATTCAAAGTTCACGGTGAAATGTGTCCACCTGAAAGAAAAAACAAACACGGCTGATTTCAAGTGATGTCGTCCCCCCCCTCGAACTCCCCCCCCCCTCCCCCTTCCTCCATGATGGATCACACTACAGCTTTCACCAACAAACACGGTAAATAATGCTCCTGCTCATCACACAGACTTATTATCACTTTCCTCTCCCTTGAAGCAGTGAGAGAGGCAAAGTGAAGTAAAACCACACTCTGGGAACCTGTCCTCGTTTCCTACCCCGACGCATATATTATCTCTGCCATGCGGCTCTCTTTCTTTTCATCCTTTTCCCCACAAAGTTCATTAGGTTTTTGCAGCCGCTGTTGTTTTCCAGTTGCCAAGCCTTCTCCGGCAACTCGCATTTCAGACCATTTCTCTCAACGTTTGAACTGGAAATATGAAGCGGATCGGGTTTCCACTGGGGGGAATTGGTGAGTGTGTGAGTGTGTGTGTGTGTGTGTGCGTGTGTGTGTGTGTGTGTGTGTGTGTAAGTGAGTGAGTGTGTGTGTGTGTGTGTGTGCGTGTGTGTGTGTGTGCATGGAGCTTTCCCCCGTCCTGTGCGAGTCTCTCTCTCGTGGACAGACAGATGCTCGGCTCACATATGGCAAAATCCAGAGAGGCAGCAGAGTTTTTTTGGAAAAACGCCCCCCCCCCCAAAAAAAGAAAAGAAACGTACGTAAATATTGTGAGAATAAAAGTTATCCAAAAAAAGGAAAGTTTAGTGTTTAGAAAAGAAAAAGAAGGAAGGATAAAAAAAGCATCGAACTGAGCAACAAAAACAAATTTCTTACTTGACGTAAGCGGGTCTTTCATTTTCATACAAATGTTTACCGCTGGAGACTCTGTTTATGTATGTGTGTGTGTGTGTGTGTGTGTGTGTGTGTGTGTGAGTGAGTGTGTGTATGTGTGTGTGTTTGTGTCTTTCCACATGAAGTGGGTTTGAAATTGCCCATTAAAGTCACTAACAGGAGCTTTTGTTTCAGTTTGATTCTGGCGACCCCTGTGGTTGAAGGTGGCAGTGTTTCCCGAGCGCCGGAGCCCCTTAAAAAAATAAAACCTCTCTAATCCTGGTTCTGGAAGCTTGAGTTTAAGATGAATCCAATCATCTGGTGGCGCCAATGACTTAGTAGAAGTTTACTTATATTCATATCGAGGCATCAACATTACTGTTTCTTAACCAGTAAGAAAGTTACTGCAACGTTTACAAAAACGTGGAAGAACTAAAGAATTGCAAACCTCCACCGTGCTGAGGTGGAAAGCACACCTGTGTGTTTTATCTCTGCTCGTCCAACTCTCTTAATATTTGCCGACCGAGTGCCTTTGAAAGTGGCCTCGGCGCCTTATCTGACGGCATAAAGTCCACAGCCACCGCAGAACTACCGCTGGACTCGGATCGATACGCTTCAAACGCAAAAACGGGTTTCTCGCACGATGACCTCGTGAGATTCATTTACGCTTTCATCTTTCTGGAGACTCGGGCGCTTCAACTTACATCACTCCAAATCAGCTACACAGTTTTTACTGATGACTTTTCCCAAACTTTGAACCAGCTCACAGCCTCCGATCCCCGGGTTGACCCTCCTCACTCGAAACAGAGCCAAGTCTTCTTAAAACCCATTTTTACAGACTCGCTTTAATGTGACATTAAACTTACAAAAAATACTTTTATTCTTTTCAATCGCTTTTATTTATTTTTTCTTTATATCTATTGTATTAACGCTGTTTATTGTTTTATAAACTCTTCTTCTCATCTGAAATCTAAATTTCTGTTTTAATATTTCCTCTGATCTTTTGCTTCGTCTTCAAAGCACTTGGTAAAGTATTAAAGGAGCTTTACATATAAATAAAGTTGCTAAAGTCATTTAGTGGAAATCTCTTTTGAATTTGTGCTACATTTTGGACATCTCTACTTGCCTAGGTCTTATTTTTATTGTTTACTGAACTCAGTGGTTTTCAAACTGTGGGGAACGCCTCTCTAGTGGGGCGCAGTGGTACTACATGTGGGGCTTAGGAGGAAATGCAGAAAGACCTTTATCTAGAACTGGATTTTAACTTGGGGGGAGAAGAAGTGAAAGGTGTTTAAAACAACTTGCTTCTCTCTGTGCGGATATTATAAATGAGGCGGTAGGGGGGAACACAACGGAGAGGAGCTGAGAAAAGAGAGGGTTGTGCAAGAGCTGCAACGTGAACTCCCGGCCAAACTATTGTGAAGAGCCGCCGCTCCGCCTGCAGCTGCCCTGGTGAGCTCCACCACAGCTGGTTCCTGCTCCACATCTGTCCTCGCTCTCCCTCTCCGGTCTGATCACAAAAACAGAGACGCTTCTTCTTCAGGCCTTCACGCCCCAGGAGTGGGGGGGGAGGTCTTGGTTATATTAATTTCCACTCAGTACATGCATACAGTCTTTACCAAATAAACCTTTAGGTTTGTGTGTGTAGATAAGAAGATGAGACGTTGGGATGTCCCCCTCTGTTTTTGGGGGTTTTGAAGCCCCGAGTTTAGCTTTTTGTTTCGCCATCTTTGTGAATGCCCTTGTAGCTCCGCCCTCTAAAGCCTACTCTGCTTTATGGGACCAGAATCTACTAAATGAGCATAATGCTGTAGTGAAAGAGACTTGAAAGAGAAAGATTGAGATATAAAGTCACGTTTAGAATGTTTACTGAGAGTATACATAAAGCATTACTAAAGTAGCGTTACTAAAGTAGCGTTACTAAAGTAGCGTTACTAAAGTAGCGTTACTAAAGTAGCGTTACTAAAGTAGCGTTACTATAGTAGCGTTACTAAAGTCGCGTTACTAAAGTCGCGTTACTAAAGTCGCGTTACTAAAGTCGCGTTACTAAAGTCGCGTTACTAAAGTCGCGTTACTAAAGTCTTGTTACTAAAGTCTTGTTACTAAAGTCTTGTTACTAAAGTCTCGTTACTAAAGTCTCGTTACTAAAGTAGCGTTACTAAAGTAGCGTTACTAAAGTAGCGTTACTAAAGTAGCGTTACTAAAGTAGCGTTACTAAAGTAGCGTTACTAAAGTAGCGTTACTAAAGTAAGTACCGTTACCGAAATAGCGTTATATCGAAGTAGCGTTACTAAAGTAACGTTACCAAAGTACCGTTACTAAAGTACCATTACTAAAGTGCCATTACTAAAGTACCGTTACTAAAGTACCGTTACTAAAGTAAGTACCGTTACTGAAGTGTCATTACTGAAGTGTCGTTACCGACGTACGTGCGTTACGTGACAAAAACCTCTTCTTGGTTCACCCAATCGGATCCACTCCTCACATTCCGATCTTTCACAAAAAAAAACACCGCACGTATATAATTTATTCGCAGGTGAGCGTTCGGCATTCTCGTGTCGTTTACTCGTCGCACCCCGTTCAGAAAAGTGCCTCCCGGGGTAAACGCGTACACCTGTGTGATGGATCGGCGCGTCGCATTCCGAGAGGAAAGAGTTGATGCACGCAGGGTTGAAGTGGAGGAGAAAAGGAGGGCACGATAAATGGAAAATGGCCGAGCGCCAAGTGGCAAAGTGCCCTTTCACGCTTGTTTTATACACACACTCCTCAATCACAAACATTTCATCGCCGAGGACAAGAGAGAGAGAGAGAGAGAGAGAGAGAGAGGGAGCGTGTATACCTGCAATGACATGTTCCTTTGACCGTAAAATGTTTTTTTGAGGCTTTTGTTCCGCAGAGGGACGTTCACTCTGTTTCTTTTCCGCAGACTCGGAGACGTGTAATTTGGTGCAGCAGCCCGAAACTTCCTGCCAGCCACTCATAAAGAGAGATGATAACACACTGCCGGAGATGTGCCTGTCACTAACCTCCCGACGGGCCAGATGATGTGTGTGTGTGTGTGTGTGTGTCAAAGAAGGGTATTGTCTGCTCTTATCTGTGCATCTGTGCAGAGTGAGGAGGGAGAGCCGCGAGCTCGTTGTTCACCCTCCTCCTCGTCGCCGCCCAGCTTTTAGGCCGTGATTTATTCCCCCCTCTTAACTCTGACAGCGCGGACAGCTCCGCACGGGACCGAGTGACGGCTGTCGGGTCATCTCAGACTTCGGGGAATACTCCTGCAGCTCCACGCACAGAAGAATAATGGTTCTTAAATGGTTCTTTAAAAGGTGTTGTGGTTCTATGAAGAACCATCGCCTACTGAAGAACCATTTGCACCTTTATAGGATCTTTGAAGAACTATTTAAGCCTGGTTTGAAATGTTCTTTGTGGAACCAAGAATAGTGCCTTAAAGAATCATTTTTTGAAGGTTCTTTGAGAGACCTTTATAGGTTCTTTGAAGAACTCCTTAAGGAAATGTTTCTTTAGAGAACCCTGGTTTGAAAGGTTCTTTGTAGAACCAGAAATGGTGCCGTAAAGAACCATTTTAAGGTTCTTTGACACCTTTATAGTTTTTTTGAAGAACTCTTTAAGGAAATGGTGCCATAAAGAACCATTTTTAAGGTTCTTTGATATACATTTAAAGGTTATTTGAAGAACTCTGTAAGGAAATGGTTCTTTAAAGAACTCTGGTTTAAAAGGTTCATGTGGAACCAGAAATTACGCTTTAAAGAACCATTTTTTTAAGGTTCTTTGAGACACCTTTGGTTATTTGTAGAAAAGAACTCTTTAATCAAAAGGTTCTTTATGGAACCAGAAATGGTTCTTCTTTGGCATCGCTCTGAAGAATGATTTTCAGTTCCAGATGGCACCTTCATGGTTCTGTGTGCAGAAAACAGGCGGGAAATAAAAAATCCAAATCTGAGTTAGCGAGTGGAGAACCAGTCACCGGCCGGTTTGACGAATGTGAAGTTAAGGTGCAGCGGGCGCTGCACGGCCACCGGATCTCACCGAGCGGACGCTGCACCGCCGACTAACTCTCCTAATGCTGTCAGCAGCTCCTTCCCCCTCACAGATGACCTCGGTTCCTAAAGCCAGGCGGTTAGTCGGGCTCGTCGTCACAACATGGACGTATTATCAACTTTTAAAGGAGGCATATCATTAAAGATGCTGCACTATAAACACACATTAAGTGTCTCCGCCCGCAGTTTGAGAACTACCTTTGAAAAGATGCACCGTATTTTTTTAAGCCAATCAGAGCAGACTGGGCTTTCTTTTTCTCGAGAGTGGATCTTAAAGGGACAGTCGCCTAAACAGTGTTTCCCACAGAAGCTGATACAGTAAATAAACATGTTCTAGTAGAAGTAAGAACCTGGAAATGAGCTTGATATGTCCACTTTGAGTTGAACCGTTGACTTATTTACACATCAGACAGTTACGGAGACACGTTATCCTTTATTTGGGGTCGTGTTTGTGAATTTTAGCTCCGTTTTTGGTCTCCACCGACCTCAGAAAGCCGTATTTGGCACTGCAGCGGCTGAAAGGTCCTCTACGTCACGTCTCATGTAGGATCTCTGAGCTGAAAGATGTCAAATGGTAAAAAGTGATAATACTGACATCCAAGTAGTCGTGGGATCCATCGTGAGAGTATAAATGTTTGATATAAGAGCTTTTAATTGATTTCCCCCCGGCGTTGCTGCAGATAGCAAACCAGATGAACACCTCCACCGCCTTTCTAAAATAGCGGTAACGTGAGCCGCCGAGTGCAAAGCCATGGCAACGCCATGGCAACGCCGTTGACCTCACTCAGAGGTCATCCATAACCACAATAACACGAGCAATAGGGAGCCAGGTTTTCACAAGCATGTAGAGAACTACGGTGGCCTTTAAGGGGACAGACTGGACTACTGGACTATTAAACTACTGGACTACTGGACTACTCCGTGAGGGGGACCTGCTCCCTATGAAGGGCTCATCTAAGCTATAATAAAAACACGATTCTTACAAATTATATTAAATTTCTGCCAATCAATCTCCTGAAATCCGACGCACTGGCCCTTTAAGTGTAAGTTAAATACCAGATGTTCAAAACTAGCATTTCAATCACAGAAGTAAAGATGAAATTGTTATTTGTTAAAAATGTTAAGCACTTGGAACATGTGGTATTCGACGTGGTACAGTGTGCGTATTGTTTCTGCTGTATTTAGAGCTCCCAGCAGAGTAATAACCACAGTGAATGCAATAAAACTAAGAACTCTATTTAAAAAAAGGGGCTCTGTTTGCTGTTAAATTGCTGGAGCAGTGATCTGTGGTATGTGAAATGGTATCAAGGAGATTTAAGTCGCTCAGTAAGAGGCTGACAATTCCCACCGTATGCACAATATATATATATATATATATATATATATATATATATATATATATATATATAGACCCCGTCGTATCTGAGCGAGAGAAGCCGGCTGGGGAGCGGCCAGCTGGAGCTCCTCTGAGAACCAGCGGTACAAAGGCTCAGTGTGCCGTGGCACCGCAGGCTGGCAGCGGCTCTGAGGGCGGCCCGCTTGAAAAGGCCCCGAAAAGGATCTCTAGCGTCCGCCTTCCACCTCCACGCCTCCACGTCCGTTTCCCAGCCGGCGTCGCCCCGTCTCATCTCGGCCGCCCGGCTCCGTCTGTCTGTTCTGGCGTCTCGGCGGCGGTGAGACGCCAGAGCACCTTCTTTTTTTCTCTCTGTTTGGTGCAGCTTTATGCTTCCAAGCCACCGCGGTCATACTGTGTGTTTCTTTCTCTACTCATTTATCTGACAACTTGAGTTTCTTAATAGATTACTGGTTGTAATCCCCCCTCCCCCACACACACACACGCCCTCCTTCTTGTCCAGAGAAAACCACGCGTCTCCGACTGGTCTGTACGGTTCAAGTGTTTCCTCTGTGTGTTGAGAAAAAAACCTTCCAGCTTCTTAAGCTAAATAAACTATTTAATAAAACCTCTTGGATCAGCTGAGAACGAGGCTCGCTGGTGTTCTCACTCCCAAAATAAAAAAATACAGTTACAGAAGTACCGATGTACCGTTACAGGAGTACCGTTAACGATGTACCATTAGCAAAGTACCGTTACAGGAGTACCGTTAGCAAAGTATCGTTACAGAAGTAATGTTACCAAAATACTGATGTACCGTTACAGGAGTACCGTTAACGATGTACCATTAGCAAAGTACCGTTAGCAAAGTACCGTTAGCAAAGTATCGTTACAGAAGTAATGTTACCAAAATACTGATGTACCGTTACAGGAGTACCGTTAACGATGTACCGTTAGCAAAGTACCGTTAGCAAAGTACCGTTACAGAAGTAATGTTACTAAAATACTGATGTACCATTACAGGAGTACCTTTAACGATGTACCGTTAGCAAAGTACCGTTAGCAAAGTATCGTTACAGAAGTACCGTTACCAAAGTACCGATGTACCGTTACGGGAGTACCCTTAACAATGTACCGTTAGCAAAGTACTGGTGCCTTTACCAACATACTGTTACAAAATACCGACGTCGGTATTTTCCAGCCTACAAACGATAATCTCATATAATATGTTTTATTTTATTGCATTTATTAACGAAGCAGTAATATTAAACATCCGGTTCGAGCTGTTTTCTATCCAATTGTAAAATGAGAAAATAGAGGGTTGATTAATTTTGTACTTATTTTACAGCTAAACAATTCACTAAATATATATATATATATGTATGTATATTTATATATATGTGTATATATTTATATATATATGTATACATATTTATATATATATGTATATATATATATATATGTATGTTAACCAACGGAGCGAGAAGGAGGAAAGACAGTATGACAGTATTCTCCCGTCCAAGTATTTATATTTATTATACTAAAGGCTGCGGGCCGGCTGGTCTGGGATCAGGTGGAAGCACGGCACTAATCCCGCTATAAGTGTCCTTAATGGCACCCACTAACCAGCAAGCATGGGGCGGGGCCGAAGTATCGGGTGCAGGCGGTAACAGATCGGACCGAGAGAGTTCGGCGGCGGGGAAATCCCTAGTGAGGTCACGCTCCTATTCTGAGGCCTAAGCCCTGCCCCCTTCCTACTAAAAAAAGAAATCCCCACCAGAAAGCTGTCATCGGGCCAAGAACCCACCTGAGGCACCCTCCTCCTCGCCGGCGCTTTGTGCGACGTCTTTTTGGTCCTCTTATTCAAATATTCATTATTCTTATTCAATGTAAGAGTTTGATTAACAGGTGGTTCAAGTATTATTATTTTTTAAATACCTGAGTATTATATGAATAAATCTGGATTAACTCGTTAACTTTAGGCCAGGCTAGCTGTTCCCTTCTGTTTCCAGTCTTTATGCTAAGCTAAGTTACATATAGACTTAACTGTTATTCTACTGGGAGCTGGTATCAGCAATACATCTTATATACTTTTATACATATACATTTATATATATTCTGATTTCTAATCAGTAATTTCTGATAAATCTTTTTCACTTTTCGTGAAATATACTATACGACCAAATAAAATGCACAGTGAGATTTTTTTTGAAGAATTTAACACGTTTGTTTTTGCCATGTGACAAAAAGTTAGTTTTCCGGCTGCACCCCGGGGTGGGACGCACCTACGCCCACGCGGCCTCTGGTGAAGGGCAGCTCCCGACCCCTCGACCACCGACTCCCCCGACCCCCCCGACCCGGCCAAGCTTTCAAACTGGAAGGTGAAGCGTCCGCCGCCCTCAGCGGCTTCATGTAGAGCCAACGGGTCAAAGG